>JADBJO010004746.1:85000-90000 GCA_016801955.1 Conus betulinus | reverse complement strand
TGTCGTGGTCTCCACGTTGTCATGGTGGTTGTCCATGTTGTTGTAGTTGTGTGTCCATAATGTCATGGTGGTTGTCCATGTTCTCATGGTAGTTGTCCATGTTGTCGTAGTGCTGTCCGTGTTGTCACGGTGGTGTCCATGTTGTCATGATGGTTGTCCATGTTCTCATGTTGATTGTCCGTGTTGTCGTAGTGGTTGTCTATATTGTCATGGTGGTTGTCCATGTTGTCAGAATGTCCATGTTGTCATGGTGGTTGTCCATTTGTCATGTGGTTGTCCATGTTGTCATGGTAGTTGTTCATGTTATGGTGTCCATGTTCTCATGGTGGTTGTGTCCATATTGTCTTAGTGGTTGTCCATGTTGTGTCACTGTTGTTGTCCATGTTGTCATAGTGGTTGCTCATGTGGTTGCTCATGGTCTCCATGTTGTCATGGTGGTTGTCCATGTTGTCATGGTGGTTGCCCATGTTATGGTGTCCATGTTCTCATGGTGGTTGTCCAAGTTGTCGTAGTGGTTGTCCATGTTGTCATGGTGGTGTCCATATTGTTATGGTGGTTGTCCATGTTGTCATGGTGTCCGTGTTGTCATGGTAGTTGCCCATGTTGTCATGGTGTCCATGTTGTCATGGTGGTTGTCCATGTTGTCATGGTGGTTGTTCATGTTGTCATGGTGGTTGTCCATGTTGTCGTAGTGGTTGCCCATGTTGTCGTAGTGGTTGTCCATGTTGTCATGGTTTAATCTCAGCTGGAGAGGCTGGCGTGTGCTGTTACTCATCAATGATCATGAGATTCCACATCTGTGCCCCCCTAAGCTAACATCAATGATCATAAGATTCTACGTCTGTGGCCCCTAAGCTAACATCAATGATCATGAGATTCCACGTCTGTGCCCCCTACGCTAACATCAATGATCATAAGATTCCACGTCTGTGCCCCCTAAGCTAACATCAATGATCATGAGATTCCACGTCTGTGCCCCTAAGCTAACATCAATGATCATGAGGTTCCACGTCTGTGCCCCCTAAGCTAACATCAATGATCATGAGATTCCACGTCTGTGCCCCCCTAAGCTAACATCAATGATCATGAGATTCCACATCTGTGCCCCCCTAAGCTAACATCAATGATCATGAGATTCCTTACAGCTGTCCCCCACAAGCTAACATCAATTTTATGGCGGTTCCACGTCTGTGCCCCCTAAGCTACAGCAATGATCATGAGGTGTTTACACGTCTGTGGCCCGACACAGAGCCTACAGGTATCTGCAGCACCGCATTTTCCTTTACAGCGGTCCCACACAGAGCATTTTCCCTTTACAGCGGTCCCACACAGAGCATTTTCCATTTACAGCAGTCCCACACAGAGCATTTTTCTGTTTACAACGGTCCCACACAGAGCATTTTCCTTTACAGCGGTCCCACACAAAGCATTTTCCATTTACAGCGGTCCCACACAGAGCATTTTCCCTTTTACAGCGGTCCCACACAGAGCATTTTCCCTTTACAGCGGTCCCACACAGAGCATTTTCCCTTTACAGCGGTCCCACACAGAGCATTTTCCCTTTACAGCGGTCCCACACAGAGCATTTTCCCTTTACAGCGGTCCCACACAGAGCATTTTCCATTTACAGCGGTCCCACACAGAGCATTTTCCCTTTACAGCGGTCCAACACAGAGCATTTTCCATTTATTTTCGGCGTTTCAGTCGACGGATCACAAATGTGTCTGTTGGGATTAATGCGTTGAGTACGGATTCCACCACAAACACAGGATATTATTTTGATGATTTCTGTTGACAAACACACAAGATGTACCTTCCCCACCCGATGAATGAGTGCATACCATGATATCGTCAGCTTTACGCGCGTTCAGTGAGAACGGATCAGTGCCTCTGTTCGCTGTCTCCATGGTCACCATGAGAGAGAGACTTCAGACTTCAGCGGATTTATTGTTCCGACATTGTGTCCATACAATCGAGTGAGCTTTATGTACATATCGCTCTGGAGCTTTTTGTTTTAGACATACACAATACTTTAGAAAAACGCTCTCTCTCTCAGAGAGAGAGAGAGAGAGAGAGAGAGAGAGAGAGAGAGAGAGTCCGCATGCCGGTAAGTACAGTAAACGGCACCTTCCCGTGTGTGGGAATTTTGCTGAAGGCGCACTAGCTGGAACTGGCTCTGTGACGCACAACACGTGCCATGCGCGCGGTTGTAGGAAAAAATGAGTAGGCTACATCCTCCAGGGAGTGTGCCTCGCTGTTAGTTTACGGTCAACTGTCAGCCTATGGGCCCACATATGTACCTACATCACCACCATTTGCAAGCGACAATACACAGGTAAGATGTAATACATGGCATTCCTGTTCTGTTGCTAGTATGTCCCCCTGGAATCAGCGAATCTCTATGGCAGCCTACATATAAAAGACTATGCTGATACATTTCAATACCTATTTCATGCCAGAGATTTCAAAATTTAGTTCTCTGGGGGACACACCAAAACATTTTCCCCACACTCATTCAACTTGGAACCAAGGGAGACAGACTGTCTAACCTCTTAGGGAGACAAGATCTAACATAGATCACCGGATGACGTCATTTCTGTATCTTTGCTGGAGGAGAACAAGGGAAGGGAGACAAGGAAGGGTATGGAGAGGGAGGGGATCGGGTGGTCAGAATATCCCTGCTGTTATTTATTCAGACGTTACCCGATGAAAGAAAAAAATCTAAACACAACAGACCACAATGTTGTTTCCCTTGAATGGATTTCAATGGAGCTATAAAGACAAGCGTTGCTCGCAATGCTATTTTCATGTTGAGGGAAGATTTCTATTTCTGCACTTGCTTTCCCTTCAGTGCAAAGAGGATCTCTTCTCTCTCTCCCCCTCTTTCTTACACACACACACACACACACACACACACACACACACACACACACACATATATATATATATATATATATATATATATATATATATATATATATATATATATATATATATATATATATATCAAGCAAGCAAGAGAGACAAACAGATAGACTGAACTTTATTCAACAAACACCATCAAAAACAAGGAAGAGTATGCCATTGTTTATTAACAGTAAATCTGGAACATTCAACAGGGGAAAAATATTAGATATGGCAAATGGGTCATACACACAACTATTCAACAAGGCATATTCAACAGGGGAAAAAGACATTAGATATGGCAAACGGATGATACACATAAATATCTAAGAAGTCAGATGTATGCCTTTGGTATCATCAGTGTCGTCATGACCAATATCATCACGGTCTTTTTGACCTGTACCAAGCCAAGATTCGCTTATGAGAAAATTTGTGGCAGGGATGGAGGGGGGGGGGGGGGGGGGGGGAGGAAGAAGAAGAAGAAAAGCATCTTTGTCTTTGCGTGAATCATGATAACAACGACCATAGTGTTGCTGCTTTGTGCCGTGAATCATAATAACAACGACCATAGTGTTGCTGCTTTGTGCCGTGAATCATGATAACACTAACATAACATAGTCGTTGCTGCTTTTACCGAATGGAATATTTTGTGTATCTTGGCTGTATTTTGCATGACGTCAAACATACTGAAGGCCACAATCAACATGGGCCGTCACTCTAAACTGAGCAATGAAAGGTGAATGAGCATGTACGATTATATCCCTTTACTCTGTTTATATTCAACACAATTTAAACAAATTGGAGAAGAAAAAGAAAAACGAACAGAGTACACGACACACCCAACATCATCAACACAACATGAGACCAAGTCAGTCCAGACATAGGTTGTATGACAAAACACGGCACACTCCACAGAGAACATCCCGTGAATTCCTCAGAGATGGTTCCAAACAGTCCTGAGTTTGGTCATACAGGCATATATATACATGCACACAGAGACTCAAATGCGTGTAAGAGAGAGAGAGAGAGAGAGAGAGAGAGAGAGAGAGAGAGAGAGAGAGAGAGAGAGAGAGAGAGTTATTACTTTCATCATCATCGTTATTAACAATAGTAGTTGCAACACAAAGGGTGTGATTAAAGTCTAAGGGACAAAACCCTTACAACAGAAACACCGGAGTTGTTTTCCTTTCAGACTGCACCCCTTTGATGATCTTCAGCTTGTCGATGTGGTTTTGTTTGGTTTTGGTTTTTCGTTCGTTTAGTTTTCTTTGATTTGTCGCGCTTTGTTCGTTTTCGTCTTTCAGACAGATTCGTTCTATACACCAAACAAGAAATCAACATTAAAGAAAAAAGAACCAACATGATTTTTCTCTTCTAAGTTTTGCGACGTGAGTGAAATTAGGATCTCAAGTAAAAGAAATGGGCCAAAACTATAACTGATCGTTTCATAATTATGATTACGATTCCTAGCTTTTATAACTGAGCCAACTATAATCGCAAATCGAGGACTAACCGAACAATTCAGTTGAGAGAGAACCCGCCTCCTCCCAAATAATAAAAAAATAAACAAAGTTTTAGAATACTGAAATAAAACTCGCAACATAATTTCATTTTACCTTAATCATCAAGTTCTTTTTTTCAAATAATTGAGAAACAAAAGAAATGCAAGACTGTCTAGAAACAATAAAACGTGTTTCCGACAAGGATTGATGTTTGGAAATGACAAGGATTGATTTTTGATAATGACAGTGGGATGTAAGGGTGGCCTCCTTCTTCAGTTGCTATGGAGTTACCTCCCATGTCAGATGTAGGTGGGAAACTTTCTGCTTGCACGCTCCTTATCAAGGTAAGGTAATGTTGCTTATAGCCTAGCCGACCGCAAAGGGCCATATCATCAAAGAATATCTTGGATAAATGTTTTCAACAGCAATCGCTTAAAACAACATGATAAATGTTTTCAAACGACAATCGCTTAAAGCAAAATGGATATTTTCGAGTTTCTTTCATATAAAACATTGAGAAAGAAAAAGCACGTTTTAAAATCAACTTTAAAGAAATGGACTCGCGCGCACGCGCGCGCGCGCGCGCGCGCGCAC
>JADBJO010004746.1:72500-77500 GCA_016801955.1 Conus betulinus | reverse complement strand
GACAGTAAAACCAGCTAGTAGATCACACAATAAGCCAGTCAGTAGGTCAGACAGTAAGACAGCCAGTAGGTCAGACAGTAAGATAGTCAGTAGGTCAGACAGTAAGACAGTCAGCAGGTCAGACAGTAAACCAGCCAGTAGGTCAGACAGTAAACAAGTCAGCAGGTCAGCAGGTCAGTAAACCAGCCAGTAGGTCAGACAGTAAACCAGCCAGTAGGTCAGACAGTAAACCAGTCAGTAGGCAGACAGTAAGATAGTCAGTAAGTCAGACAGTAAGACAGCCAGTAGGTCAAACAGTAAGGCAGCCAGTAGGTCAGACAGTAATACAGTCAGTAGGTCAGACAGTAAGACAGTCAGCAGGTCAGACAGTAAACCAGCCAGTAGGTCAGACAGTAAACCAGTCAGTAGGTCAGACAGTAAGACAGTCAGTAGGTCAGACAGTAAGACAGTCAGTAGGTTACACAGTAAGTCGTTCACTTACTAGGTTAAAAAAAAGTCGGTCGGTTAGTGTGTCAGACAGTAAGTTAATCAGTCAGTAGATCAGACAGTAAGTTGATCAATCTGTAGATCAGACGGTAAGTTGATCTGTCAGTAGATCAGACAGTAAGTTGATCAATCAGTAGATCAGACGGTAAGTTGATCTGTCAGCTGATCAGACAGTAAGTTGATCTGTCAGTAGATCAGACGGTAAGCTGATCTGTCAGTAGATCAGACAGTAATTTGATCTGTCAGTAGATCAGACAGCAAGCTGATCTGTCAGTACATCAGACGGTAAGTTGATCTGTCAGTAGATCTGACACTAAGTTCATTAATCAGTATTTCAGACAGTAAGTTTGATTAATCAGTATTCAGACAGTAAGTTGATTAATCAGTAGATCAGTAGATCAAACAGAAAGTTGATTAACCAGTAGATCAAAAAGAAAGTTGATTAATCAGTAGATCAGACAGCAAGTTGATCTGTCAGTAGATCAGACAGAAAGTTGATTAATCAGTATTTCAGACAGTAAGTTGATTAATCAGTAGATCAGACAGTAAGTTAATCAATCAGTAGATCAGACAATAAATTGATAAGTCAGTAGATCAGACAGTAAGTTGAGATCAATCTGTAGATCAGACAGTAAGTTGATTAATCAGTAGATCAGACAGTAAGTTGATCATTCAGTAGATCAGACAGTAAGGTGATTAATCAGTAGATCAGACAATAAATAACTGATCAGTCAGTAGATCAGTCAGTAGGTTGATTAATCAGAAGATCAGACAGTAAGTTGATCAATCAGCAGATCAGACAATAAATTAATCAGTCAGTAGATCAGACAGTAAGTTGATTAATCAGTATATCAGACAGTAAGTTGATCGATCAGTAGATCAGACGGTAAGTTGATCGATCAGTAGATCAGATAATAAATTGAACAGTCAGTAGATCAGACAGTAAGTTGATTAATCAGTATATCAGACAGTAAGTTGATCGATCAGTAGATCAGACGGTAAGTTGATCGATCAGTAGATCAGATAATAAATTGAACAGTCAGTAGATCAGACAATAAGTTGATTAATCAGTAGATCAGACAATAAATTGAACAGTCAGTAGATCAGACAGTTAGTTGGCCAACCAGAGATCAGTCAGTAAGTCAGTCAGTAGTTCTGCCTTCTAGTCAGCGAGTCAGTCAGCCAGTCAGTAAGTCAGTTGGCAGTCAGTCATCCAATCCGTCAGCCAGCTGATCAGTTGGTCAAGCAGTTGATGAGTCTTTCAGTCAAAGAAAGCACATGCACAAAAAACCTCATTCAAATAGATCTGTTGGAAAGGATTAAAAAGCAAGCAAGCAACCAACCAAACAGCCGTGAAAAAATAACACATCAGTGACAACGAAACAAATCAATTTGCCTATGCACCTCACGTGCCACGTGTGTCAGTCGAATCGGGACAGCCAGTCCAGTCACAGAGGTCGTGGGAGCAACAAGAAGCTTTGGCCAACGATGCGGTAACTTCGGCCCAATAATGGAGCTCACCCTCTCTATACCAATCCCAATGCGTTCTATCCGAGAAGACAGTGTGCATGATAAGGACAAAAGGGAATCCCCTTGAGGGCGAGGGGATGGGGAGAGGAGGGAAGTGTCTGTAGCATAAAAGGGGCATGTGCATAATGGGCCCAAAGTGGGTCACAGCAAGGCTCCCTTTTAATCTGCCAGCCTTTCTTCATGACTACGTCTTAGATGATCTGTTCCTAATCATCTCGTGTTTCATTACGAATTGCATTCATTTCACTGTACGCTTCTTTTCCCACAAGTATCACTACAACTACTGCGGAAAGAAGTAATGTTATTTAATTTGCGGCTTTCGCATGATTTCGTTTACTTGATTTACGTGTTAAATCTAACGTTGCTAGAGCTGGCAAATCATATCTACACGTGGTCAATGTTTGTTGCACAGTCAGTAAGCTGTCTGTATCTCCTCCTCTGTCTTGTTGAAATGGCATTCATATTCTTTCTTTTTGACATAGAACGTAAATCAACTTTTCTGTCATATTTACATGCAATAACATTTGATGCATTTATAGCCATCGTTACTTTCTTTTTTTTACCTCCTCCTTACCATCTCCTCCCCACGTTCACAACTAGCTGTCATTTTTGCGTATGCGACTGCTTTGAACCTCACCACTAAGGCAGCCATTTTCCATCTTCGTGGTTAATGCTCCAACCCGACACCAGTATGCATGTGTTTTGATGTTCATGACATTCTTCCTTCTGACTCAGAAGCTTGGGGCCTTTAACGATCGTGCCAGACCTGTGATTGTTAATTAAGGCACAGGTTCAGGTAGGGGACAAAATGGTTGAGGCCTTTAACGATCGTGCCAGACCTGTGATTGTTAATTAAGGCACAGGTTCAGGTAGGGGACAGAATGGTTGAGGCCTTAACGATCGTGCCAGACCTGTGATTTGTTAATTAAGGCACGTGTTCAGGTAGGGGGAAAGAATGGTTGAGGCCTTTAACGATCGTGCCAGACCTGTGATTTGTTAATTAAGGCACGTGTTCAGGTAGGGGACAGAATGGTGAGGGCCTTTAACGATCGTGCCAGACCTGTGATTTGTTAATTAATGCACGTGTTCAGGTAGGGGACAGAATGGCTGGGGGCTTTAACGATCGTGCCAGACTTGTGATTTGTTAATTAATGCACGTGTTCAGGTAGAGGACAGAATGGTTGAGGCCTTTAACGATCGTGCCAGACCTGTGATTTGTTAATTAAGGCACGTGTTCAGGTAGGGGACAGAATGGTTGAGGCCTTTAACGATTTAACCACAACCTGCCTGTCACCATGAAAAACAAAGAGCAACAACCTGCCTGTCACCAGGAAAACAAAGAACTGTAACCTGCCTGTCACCATGAAAACAAAGAGCAACAACCTGCCTGTCACCATGAAAAACAAAGAGCCACAACCTGCCTGTCACCATGAAAAACAAAGATCCACAACCTGCCTGTCACCATGAAAAACAAAGATCCAAAACCTGCCTGTCACCATGAAAACAAAGAACCACAATCTGCCTGTCACCATGAAAAACAAAGAACCACAACCTGCCTGTCACCATGAAAAACAAAGATCCAAAACCTGCCTGCCACCATAAAAAACAAAGAGCCACAATGCCTGTCATCATGAAAAACAAAGAGCCACAATCTGCCTGTCACCATGAAAAACAAAGAGCCACAATCTGCCTGTCACCATGAAAAACAAAGAGCCACAATCTGCCTGCACCATGAAAAACAAAGAGCCACAATCTGCCTGTCACCATGAAAAACAAAGAGCCACAATCTGCCTGTCACCATGAAAAACAAAGAGCCACAATCTGCCTGTCACCATGAAAAACAAGAGCCACAACCTGCCTGTCACTATGAAAAACAAAGAGCCACAACCTGCCTGTCACCATGAAAAACAAAGAGCCACAACCTGCCTGTCACCATGAAAAACAAAGAGCCACAACCTGCCTGTCACCATGAAAAACAAAGAGCAACAACCTGCCTGTCACCATGAAAAACAAAGAGCCACAACCTGCCTGTCACCATGAAAACAAAGAGCCACCATGAAAACAAAGAGCCACAACCTGCCAGTTACCATGAAAACAAAGAGCCACAACCTGCCAGTCACCGGTGGGAATCGAACCCGTTGTGTTGGAACTAAAGTCTGACGACTTACCCCAAAGGCCAGTCAGATCCCAACAAAGACACATAAAGAGCAAAACAAACCAAACAGATGAAGTCTGACGACTTACCCCAAAGGCCAGTCAGATCCCAACAAAGACGCACAAAGAGCACAAAAAAAAAAAAAAAAACAGATAAAGTCTGACGACTTACCCCAAGGCCAGTCAGATCCCAACAAGACACACAAAAAGAGCAAAAGAAACCAAACAGATGTCGGAAGAAGGCTGGGAGACCATTGACCCTGGCAAATACAAGGTCTGGTGTCTGCAGTTCATGCTGATATCAAAACTCCTATGGCATCTGATGATATGCGACATCTGCACCAGCATAGTGGAGGCAATGGAAGCCAAAATCAACAAGTTCACAAGGAAATGGCTTGGTGTCCCACCCTGTCTCACTGACATAGCGCTGTACTGTCGCCAAGCAAAGCTGAAACTACCACTGAAATCCATCCTGGAAGAATACAAAGCAGGGAAGATCAGACTTCAAAGCATGCTGGAGGACTCAGGAGACAAGGTGGTAGAAGCAATCAGCCCCAGCTGAAGACAGGCAGAATATGGAAAGTTCAAGAGGCGATGGATTCTGCAAAAGAAAGTATCAAGATCAGAGAAAGAACAGGACACACACAGAACAACAGACAAGGACTGGGGGTGACCAAAACTGAATGGTGGTCAAAGGCCAAAGGAAAAGCCAAAAGAGACATGATGATTCAGGAAATGAGAAAAGAAGAAGACCAAAAAGACTCCAAAAAGCAGTCCAGCAGAGCCAGCAAGGGCAATGGACAACGTGGGAGAATGCAATCCAAAGAAAT
>JADBJO010004746.1:52500-62500 GCA_016801955.1 Conus betulinus | reverse complement strand
AGGCATACCCGTTAACCAATATCAAAGCATATTGATGTTTGTTGCCGGCAAGACTCTGAGGCCAATTGAAACCCGTTGGCTAGGTCAGTGTGTGATGTCAGCGGGTCCTTTTGGCCGTTATAAGACAGAGGGTTACATCAGTGTGTGTTACAAACTGACCCCAAGGTCTGTATGAAACTGGTGTTTATATCAGTGACTGATACAGCCTGACCCCAGGGTCTCTATAAAATTATGTTTATATCAGTGTTTGATACAAGTTGACCATAAGGTCTTTAATAAAATGTTTATGTCAGTGTTTGATACAAGTTGACCATAAGGTCTCTATAAAATGATGTTTATATCAGTGTTTGATACAAGCTGACCCTAAGTTCTCTATAAAATGATGTTTATATCAGTGTTTGATACAAGCTGACCCTAAGGTCTCTATAAAATGATGTTTATATCAGTGTTTGATACAAGCTGACCCTAAGGTCTCTATAAATGATGTTTATATCAGTGTTTGATACAAGCTGACCCTAAGTCTCTATAAAATGATGTTTATATCAGTGTTTGATACAAGCTGACCCTAAGGTCTCTATAAAATGATGTTTATATCAGTGTTTGATACAAGCTGACCCTAAGGTCTCTATAAAATGATGTTTATATCAGTGTTTGATGATCTCTACATGTGTTTGATACAGACTGACCCCGAGGCTTATATAAAACTGATGTATATATATGTGTGTTTGATGATGTTTTTTATCAGTGTTTGATGGTCTCTATATCAGTGTTTGATGATCTCTATATCAGTGTTTGATACAAACTGACCCAAGGCTTATATAAAACTGATGTATATGTCGGTGTTTGATGATGTTTATATCAGTGTTTGATACACGTTGACCCCAAGGTTTATATAAAACTGATGTTTATATCAGTGTTTGATGATGTTTATATCAGTGTTTGATTATCTCTATATCACTGTTTGATGATGTTTATATCTGTTTGATCACTGTTTGTTTGATACAGACTGACCCCAAGGCTTATTTAAAACTGATGTTTATATCAGAGTTTGATGATGTTTGTATCAGTGTTTGATACAGACTGACCCCAAGGCTTATTTAAAAAACTGATGTTGAAACCAGTGTTGGATGATGTTTATATCAGTGTTTGATACAGGCTGACCCCAAAGCTGATTTAAAAGTGAAGTTTACATCAGAGTTTGATGATCTCTATATCAGTGTTTGATACAGACTGACCCCAAGGTTTATATAAAACTGATGTTTATTTCAGTGTTTGATGATGTTTATACCAGTGTTTCATGATGTTTCTATCAGTGCTCGATGATGTTCATATCAGTGTTTGATACAGATTGACCCAAGGTTTATATAAAAACTGATGTTTATACCAGTGTTTGATGATGTTTATATCAGTGTTTAATACAGACTGACCCCAAGGTTTATATAAAAACCGATGTTTATACCAGTGTTTGATGATGTTTATATCAGTGGTTAATACAGACTGACCCCAAGGTTTATATCAAAGTGATGTTTATATCATTATTCGATGATGTTTATATCAATAGTTCATGTTTATATCAGTGTTTGATGATGTTTATGTCAGTGTTTGATGATGTTTATATCATTATTTGATGATGTTTATATCCGTATTTGACGATGTTTATATCAGTGTTTGATGATGTTTATATCCGTATTTGATGATGTTTATATCAGTGTTTGATACAGGTTGACCGCAAGGCTTATATAAACCCGATATTTATATCAGTATTTGATGATGTTTATGTCAGTGTTTGTTGATGTTCATATCAGTGTTTGTTGATGTATATATCAGTGTTTGATGATGTTTACATCAGTGTTTGATGATGTTTATGTCAGTGTTTTTGATAATGTTTTTATCAGTGTTTTTTATGTTTATATCATTGTTTAATACAGGATGACCCCAAGACTAATGTAAAACGGATGTTTATATCAGTGTTTGATGATGTTTACGTAAGTGTTTGATACAGGTTGATCCCAAGACTTATGTAAAACTGATGTTTACATTAGTGCTTGATGATGATTTCATCAGTGCATGATGGTGTTTATATCAGTGCTTGATGGTGTTTATATCAGTGTTTGATACAGGTTGACCCCAAGACTTATATAAAAATGATGCTTATATCGGTGTTTGATGATGTTATATCAGTGCTTGATGATGTTTATACCAGTGTGTGATGATGTTTATATCAGTGCATGATGGTGTTTATATCAGTGCTTGATGATGTTTATATCAGTGTTTGATACAGGTTGACCCCAAGACTTATATAAAAATGATGCTTATATCGGTGTTTGATGATGTTTATATCAGTGCTTGATGATGTTTATACCAGTGTGTGATGATGTTTATATCAGTGCATGATGGTGTTTATATCAGTGCTTGATGATGTGTATATCAGTGTTTGATACAGGTTGACCCCAAGGCTTATATAAAACTGATGTTTATATCAGTGTTTGATTATGTTAATATCAGTGCTTGATGATGTTTATACCAGTGTTTGATGATGTTTATGTCAGTGTTTGATGATGTTTATGTCAGTGTTTGATGATGTTTATGCCAGTGTTTGATGATGTTCATATTAGTGTTTGATACAAGGAAGACCATATGGTCTATGTCAAATCGATGGTTGTTGGAGTATGTGACTGGTCCCTAGGGCTTCCTTAAACCTGTCGGTTATTTCATTCTTTGATGGTTGTTGGAGTGTGTGATAGAGCCCTGGAGTTTCCTTAAACCTGTCGGTTATTTCATTCTTTGATGGTTGTTGGAGTGTGTGATAGAGCCCTGGAGCTTCCTTAAACCTGTTGGTTATTTCATTCTTTGATGGTTGTTGGAGTGTGTGATAGAGCCCTGGAGCGTCCTTAAACCTGTCGGTTATTTCATTCTTTGATGGTTGTTGGAGTGTGTGATACAGCCCTGGAGCTTCCTTAAACCTGTCGGTTATTTCATTCTTTGATGGTTGTTGGAGTGTGTGATAGAGCCCTGGAGCTTCCTTAAACCTGTCGGTTATTTTTATTCTTTGATGGTTGTTGGAGTGTGTGATAGAGCCCTGGAGCTTCCTTAAACCTGTCGGTTATTTTATTCTTTGATGGTTGTTGGAGTGTGTGATAGAGCCCTGGAGCTTCCTTAAACCTGTTGGTTATTTCATTCTTTGATGGTTGTTGGAGTGTGTGATAGAACCCTAGGGCTTCCTTAAACCTGTTGGTTATTTCATTCTTTGATGGTTGTTGGAGTGTGTGACAGAACCCTAGGGCTTCCTTAAACCTGTTGGTTATTTCATTCTTTGATGGTTGTTGGAGTGTGTGACAGAACCCTAGGGCTTCCCTAAACCTGTCGGTTATTTCATTCTTTGATTTGTTTTAGGGTTGGCAGTAGAAGGGCATCTGGGAGTCATGACCTGGATGCGGCCCGGCCCCCTCAGAGTGCAAGGAGTTCAGGGCCAAAATACTTGTCTGAGGGGGTCGCTCGCTCTTCTCTGAACACCTTCTTTCAAGCTCTCCTTAGAGTTTCTTCTTACTACTATTGTTTGATACAAGCTGGATCCTATAGTGGTCATATCAGTGGGCCATACAGGCTGGATCCTATAGTGGTCATATCAGTGGGCCATACAGGCTGGATCCTATAGTGGTCATATCAGTGGGCCATACAGCCTGGATCCTATAGTGGTCATATCAGTGGGCCATACAGCCTGGATCCTATAGTGGTCATATCAGTGGGCCATACAAGCTGGATCCTATAGTGGTCATATCAGTGGGCCATACAGGCTGGATCCTATAGTGGTGCTCATATCAGTGGGGGCCATACAGGCTGGATCCTATAGTGGTCATATCAGTGGGCCATACAGCTGGATCCTATAGTGGTCATATCAGTGGGCCATACAGCCTGGATCCTATAGTTTGTCATATCAGTGGTCCATACAAGCTGTGCTACTATAGTGGATATATCAGTGGCCCAAACACAGCTTTGGATCCTATAGTGGTCATATCAGGCTGGATCCTATAGTGGATCCTATAGTGGTCATATCAGTATGGCTTTGTACAGCTGTTGGTTATATCACTGTGGTCTATATCAGTAGATCCCCGAGGCCCAAACAATAGTTGGTCATATCAGTGGTCCATACAAGCTGGATCCTATAGTGGTCATATCAGTGGGCCATACAAGCTGGACCCTATGGCTTTGTCATATCAGTGTGTCCATACAGGCTGGGCCCTATAGTGGTCATATCAGTGGTCCATACAGGCTGGATCCTATAGTGGTCATATCAGTGGTCCATACAGCCTGGGCTTCCTACAGTGGTCATATCAGTGGTCCATACAGCCGGGACCCTATAGTGGTCATATCAGTGGTCCATACAGGCTGGACCCTATAGTGGTCATATCAGTGGTCCATACAGGCTGGATCCTATAGTTGGTTATTCACTGTGTCCTACAATAGATACCCGAGGCCCAAACAAACCTTTGGTCATATCAGTGGTCCATACAGCCTGGATCCTATAGTGGTCATATCAGTGGGCCATACAAGCTGGACCCTATGGCTTTGTAACACTGTTGGTTATTTCACTGTGTGCTACAAATAGATACCCGAGGCCCAAACAAACCTTTGGTCATATCAGTGGTCCATACAGGCTGGATCCTATAGTGGTCATATCAGTGGGCCATACAAGCCGGACCCTATGATCCTTGTAACACTCATATCACTGGTCCATACAGCCTGGATCCTATAAATTTGGTCATATCAGTGGCCATACAGGCTGGATCCTATAGTGGTCATATCAGTGGGCCATACAGCCTGGATCCTATAGTGGTCATATCAGTGGTCCATACAGGCTGGACCCTATAGTGGATATATCAGTGGTCCATACAGCCTGGATCCTATAGTGGTAGATATCAGTGGGCCATACAGCAAACCTATAGTGGTCATATCAGTGGGCCATACAGCCTGGATCCTATAGTGGTCATATCAGTGGGCCATACAGCCGGATCCTATAGTGGTCATATCAGTGGGCCACACAAGCTGGACCCTAAAGTGGTCATATCAGTGGGCCAAACAAGCCCGAGGATCCTATAGTGGTCATATCAGTGGCCATACAGCAGCTGGATCCTATAGTGGTCATATCAGTGGGCCATACAAGCCGGACCCTATAGTTTGTAACACAGTGGTCCATATTTCACTGTGTGCTACAAATAGATACCCGAGGCCATACAAGCTGGGTCATATCTATAGTGGTCATATCAGTGGGCCATACAGCCTGGATCCTATAGTGGTCATATCAGTGGGCCATACAGCCTGGACCCTATAGGCTGGTCATATCAGTGGGCCATACAGCCTGGATCCTATAGTGGTCATATCAGTGGTCCATACAAGCTGGACCCTATAGTGGTCAACTCAACCCTATAGTGGTCATATCAGTGGGCCATACAGCCTGGATCCTATAGTGGTCATATCAGTGGGCCATACAAGCCTGGACCCTATGGCTTTGTAACACAGTGTTGGTTACATTTCACTGTGTGCTACAAATAGTGGACCCCGAGGCCCAAACAAACTATAGTGGTCATATCAGTGGTCCATACAGGCTGGATCCTATAGTGGTCATATCAGTGGGCCATACAAGCCGGACCCTATGGCTTTGTAACACTGTTGGTTATTTCACTGTGTGCTACAAATAGATACCCGAGGCCCAAACAAACCTATGGTCATATCAGTCAGTGGGCCATACAGGCTGGATCCTATAGTGTCATATCAGTGGGCCATACAAGCCGGACCCTATAGTGGTCATAACACTGTTGTTATACAGGCTGGATGCTACAAAGTGGTCATATCAGTGGGCCATACAGCCTGGATCCTATAGTGGTCATATCAGTGGACCATACAAGCTGGATCCTATAGTGGTCATATCAGTGGGCCATACAAGCTGGATCCTATAGTGGTCATATCAGTGGGCCATACAGCCTGGATCCTATAGTGGTCATACCAGTGGACCATTTCACTGGATCCTATAGTGGTCATATCAGTGGACCATACAAGCTGGATCCTATAGTGGTCATATCAGTGGTCCATACAAGCTGGATCCTATAGTGGTCATATCAGTGGTCCATACAGGCTGGATCCTATAGTGGTCATATCACTGTTGGTCCATACAGGCTGGATCCTATAGTGGTCATATCAGTGGCCATACAGCCTGGATCCTAGTGGTCATATCAGTGGACCATACAAGCTGGATCCTATAGTGGTCATATCAGTGGGCCATACAAGCTGGACCCTATAGTGGTCATATCAGTGGGCCATACATAGCCTGGATCCTATACAAACCTTGTGGTCAGTGGGTCATACACTGCTGGATCCTATAGTAGTCATATCAGTGGGCCATATCAAGCCGTGGACCATACATAGCTGGATCCTATAGTGGTCATATCATGGGCCATACAAGCTGGACCCTCATATCAGGGTCCATATCAGTGGATCCTATAGTGGTCATACAGTGGGCCATACAAGCCTGGATCCTATAGTGGTCATATCAGTGGGCCATACAAGCTGGATCCTATAGTGGTCATATCAGTGGGCCATACAGGCTGGATCCTATAGTGGTCATATCAGTGGGCCATACAGCCTGGACCCTATAGTGGTCATATCAGTGGGTTATACAGCCTGTGGATCCTATAGTGGTCATATCAGTGGGGTCCATACAGGCTGGATCCTATAGTGGTCATATCAGTGGTCCATACAGCCTGGATCCTATAACACTGTGGTCATTATCAGTGGTCCATACAGCCCCGAGGATCCTATAGTGGTCATGGTCATCAGTGGTCATACAGGCTGGATCCTATAGTGGTCATATCAGGGGTCCATACAGGCTGGATCCTATAGTGGTCATATCAGTGGTCCATACAGCCTGGATCCTATAGTGGTCATATCAGTGGTCCATACAGCCTGGATCCTTAGGGTCATATCAGTGGTCCATACAGCCTGGATCCTATAGTGGTCATATCAGTGGGCCATACAAGCGGACCCTATGGGATCCTATACTGTGGTCATATCAGTGGGCCAAATAGATACAGGAGGATCCTATAGTTTGTCATATCAGTGGTCCATACAGGCTGGATCCTATAGTGGTCATATCAGTGGGCCATACAAGCTGGACCCTATGGCTTTGTAACACTGTTGGTTATTTCACTGTGTGCTACAAATAGATACCCGAGGCCCAAACAAACCTTTGGTCATATCAGTGGTCCATACAGGCCTGGATCCTATAGTGGTCATATCAGTGGGCCATACAAGCTGGACCCTATAGTGGTCATATCACTGTGGTCCATACAGGCTGGATCCTATAGTGGTCATATCAGTGGCCCATACAGCCTGGACCTATAGTGGTCATATCAGTGGTCCATACAGGCTGGATCCTATAGTGGTCATATCAGTGGGCCATACAAACTGGACCCTATGGCTTTGTAACACTGTTGGTTATTTCACTGTGTGCTACAAAATAGATACCCGAGGCCCAAAAAAAACCTTTGGTCATATCAGTGGTCCATACAGGCTGGATCCTATAGTGGTCATATCAGTGGGCCATACAAGCTGGACCCTATGGCTTTGTTGTAACACTGTTGGTTATTTCACTGTGTGCTACAAATACATACCCGAGGCCCAAACAAACCTTTGGTCATATCAGTGGGTCCATACAGGCTGGACCTATAGTGGTCATATCAGTGGTCCATACAGGCTGGATCCTATAGTGGTCATATCAGTGGGCCATACAAGCTGGACCCTATGGCTTTGTAACACTGTTGGTTATTTCACTGTGTGCTACAAATAGATACCCGAGGCCCAAACACAACCTTTGGTCATATCAGTGGTCCCTATACAGGCCTGGATCCTATAGTGGTCATATCAGTGGTCCATACAGGCATATCAGTGGATCCTATAGTGGTCATATCAGTGGGCCATACAAGCTGGACCCTATGGCTTTGTAACACTGTTGGTTATTTCACTGTGTGCTACAAATAGATACCCGAGGCCCAAACAAAACCTTTGGTCATATCAGTGGTCCATACAGCCTGGATCCTATAGGGTCATATCAGTGGGCCATACAGCCTGGATCCTATAGTGGTCATATCAGTGGGCCATACAAGCTGGACCCTATGGCTTTGTAACACTGTTGGTTATTTCACTGTGTGCTACAAATAGATACCCGAGGCCCAAACAAACCTTTGGTCATATCAGTGGTCCATACAGCCTGGATCCTATATAGGTCATATCAGTGGGCCATACAGCCTGGACCCTATGGATCCTATAGTGGTCATATCAGTGGGCCATACAAGCAGGACCCTATGGCTTTGTAACACTGTTGGTTATTTCACTGTGTGCTTTCACAAATAGATACCCGAGGCCCAAACAAACCTTTGGTCATATCAGTGGTCCATACAGCCTGGATCCTATAGTGGTCATATCAGTGGGCCATACAAGCTGGACCCTATGGCTTTGTAACACTGTTGGTTATTTCACTGTGTGCTACAAATAGATACCCGAGGCCCAAACAAACCTTTGGTCATATCAGTGGTCCATACAGGCTGGATCCTATAGTGGTCATATCAGTGGTCCATACAGTGGATCCTATAGTGGTCATATCAGTGGGCCATACAAGCTGGACCCTATGGCTTTGTAACACTGTTGGTTATTTCACTGTGTGCTACAAATAGATACCCGAGGCCAAACAAACCTTTGGTCATATCAGTGGTCCATACAGGCTGGATCCTATAGTGGTCATATCAGTGGGCCATACAGCCTGGATCCTATAGTGGTCATATCAGTGGGCCATACAAATAGCTACCCGAGGCCCCTATGGCTTTGTAACACTGTTGGTTATTTCACTGTGTGCTACAAATAGATACCCGAGGCCCAAACAAACCTTTGGTCATATCAGTGGTCCATACAGGCCTGGATCCTATAGTGGTCATATCAGTGGGCCATACAGCCTGGATCCTATAGTGGTCATATCAGTGGGCCATACAAGCTGGACCCTATGGCTTTGTAACACTTGGTTATTTCACTGTGTGCTACAAATAGATACCCGAGGCCCAAACAAACCTTTGGTCATATCAGTGGTCCATACAGGCTGGATCCTATAGTGGTCATATCAGTGGGCCATACAGCCTGGATCCTATAGTGGTCATATCAGGGGCCTACAAGCTGGACCCTATGGCTTTGTAACACTGTTGGTTATTTCACTGTGTGTGCTACAAATAGATACCCGAGGCCCAAACAAACCTTTGGTCATATCAGTGGTCCATACAGGCTGGATCCTATAGTGGTCATATCAGTGGGCCATACAGCCTGGATCCTATAGTGGTCATATCAGTGGGCCATACAAGCTGGACCCTATGGCTTTGTAACACTGTTGGTTATTTCACTGTGTGCTACAAATAGATACCCGAGGCCCAAACAAACCTTTGGTCATATCAGTGGTCCATAACCCTTTGGTCTATCAGTGGATCCTATAGTGGTCATATCAGTGGGTCCATACAGCCTGATCCTATAGTGGTCATATCAGTGGGCCATACAAGCCGGACCCTATGGCTTTGTAACACTGTTGGTTATTTCACTGTGTGCTACAAATAGATACCCGAGGCCCAAACAAACCTTTGGTCATATCAGTGGTCAAATAGATACAGGCTGGATCCTATAACCTTTGGTCATATCAGTGGGCCATACAGCCTGGATCCTATAGTGGTCATATCAGTGGGCCATACAAGCTGGACCCTATGGCTTTGTAACACTGTTGGTTATTTCACTGTGTGCTACAAATAGATACCCGAGGCCCAAACAAACCTTTGGTCATATCAGTGGTCCATACAGGCTGGATCCTATAGTGGTCATATCAGTGGTCCATACAGCCTGGATCCTATAGTGGTCATATCAGTGGGCCATACAAGCTGGACCCTATGGCTTTGTAACACTGTTGGTTATTTCACTGTGT
>JADBJO010004746.1:40000-47500 GCA_016801955.1 Conus betulinus | reverse complement strand
CAGGGACTTCTTTATTACGTACTACTGGAAAATCAAACAATCCTTAACTCTGTCTTTCTTTGATAACTATTATATATATATATATATATATATATATATATATATATATATATATATATATATTAAAACAAAGCTTGCTCTTATGTCTTACATTGAAGAGATAGGGGGAGATAAGCATTCATATCTGCAGTGGTAGATAATTCTGCCTGACTAAAAAAAATTGACTGTATCATTTACGTAGTGTCAGAGTGCTCTAGTAGTTCCAAAGTGCCCCTAGTGTCACTGAATGAATATTTGACTATAGTATTACGTACGTACTATCTGAGTGCCCCTAGTGTCACGGAATGAATATTTGACTATAGTATTTACGTACTTTCTGAGTGCCCATAGTTTCACGGAATGAATATTTGACTATAGTATTTACGTACTTTCTGAGTGCCCATAGTGTCACGGAATGAATATTTGACTATAGTATTTACGTACTTTCTGAGTGCCCATAGTGTCACGGAATGAACATTTGACTATAGTATTTACGTACTTTCTGAGTGCCCATAGTGTCACGGAATGAACATTTGACTATAGTATTTACGTACTTTTCTGAGTGCCCATAGTGTCACGGAATGAACATTTGACTATAGTATTTACGTAGTTTCTAAGTGCCCATAGTGTCACGGAATGAATATTTGACTGTGGAATTCATGTAGACTGGCAGTGCCCCAGTGTCACTGAATGTTCATCGTGAGTTGGTTTTGAAAGCCAGCACAACCCCCACTACTGTCTTTCGCACCAGAGGCTTCCACAGCCGACGGCTGGAACTCCTGAACAATACTACCGTCACGGCTGGAACCCCTGAAAAAATACTGCCTTCCAGCCACCTGGAAACACGGCAGAGACATCGACAATACTGTCTGGAAAGTCGATAAATAAACGAAGAGAAGCTAGGGAGGGCATATCAAGGTTTGGTAACACAGTGGCGGAATCCTAGTGGTCCTATAAACATGGTGTAACTGTTGTGCTCTTCATGAGCACCATCCCCATCGTCAACATCACCACCATCTCTGACAACAACGGCAAAATGAGGAACATGTTAGCTCAAGAAAACTGCTATCAATCAGGCTGCAACAGGTACAACAACAACGTTATCAACCACTGAAATAACAACAACAAGAGGAGCGCCACCGCCCTTCACACTAAAACGCTACATCAGCAAGAAAAGAAAATAAAGGACAACAAAAAAAATACGTGAACAACAACACAGAAAAGAACAGCAATAACAAGAAAACAAAATAAAGGAGAACAACAAAAACGTCAACAGCAACAGCAAAAAGAACAGCAATCACAAGAGAAAAAAAAGGACAACAACAAAAACGTGAAAAACAACAGCAGAAAAGAACAGCAATAACGAAAATAGCTGTCAACAGCAGCCTCAATACCTCAATACCGCAAGGCTATGAATACATAACAACAGCGAGAAGAAAAACAAACACACAAAACAAAGAAACAAACCACCACCACCACAAAAACAGCCAGATGACTCAAGTCGGCAGTATGTATGGCCAACAGCAGCAACGACGACAACAAGGCAAGCGGCGACGTACCCAGACTGCCAGTCGCTGCTGCTTGTCCCTGATGGCGTTGACCCACTCCTCCAGCTGCAGCAACGATTCGCAGCCCAGCTGCAGCGAGGCTTGGTACCGGGGGTGGTCCAGGCGGAAGCAGTACAGGGTGCGGTTGTTCTCGATGTAGGGGCCGTTGTCTGCAGGCAGGCAAGTGGCTATGATGGAACGCAGTCAGTGAAGGGGGGAGGGGGGGGGGGGGGGGGGGGGGGGGGGGATCAACGCAAGTGAGAATTTTATTTGATCAACGTTTGGGGGGGGGGGGGGGGGGGGGGTGAGTGAGGGTGAGGAAGGGAAACGAACGGGGTGGGGTTTGGGGGAGTGGAGTGCCGGGTCAGAGAGAGAGAGAGAGAGAGAGAGAGAGAGAGAGAGAGAGAGAGAATTTTGACAGATTTATTTGACACTAACCTAAGTGGCCTTCATGCCAAGTGGACAATTGACTGTATTCTTGCAAATAGCGCACAAAAATACAACACACGCATACACACACATAAAAATGAATGAAACGGATCAAAAAGAAAATTCTATCTGCAGTCAAAACAATCCAGCTTAATGCATTACAGACGAAATACACAAGTCAATATTTATTCGAAGGAAAAATTAATAAAGGAACCATCCGACGGTAATCATGAGATAGTCAGATACGTTGATATTAAGACTGTGTATAACACTAAATATTATAAACTGAAATTGTTCTACCGATTCTTATTCGTAATCAAGAAACTGCTTCACGAGAAAAAGATTTTCTTCCTTTGTTCATAATTTATGCTTCGGCACCAGACTTTGCAGGCGATTTGACAGGATCTCCATCTGCTGATGACATTATTCGGAGAAAGCTATGTCTTTCATATCAACCTGGTGAAAAAACGTTTGATATCAAACGTAAAGTTTTATACTTCTTACAGTCAAACAGGAATATGTCAAATAACTTCCCTGATTTCTGCAGCATATATCTTAATAGCTTCCCCTGACTTCTGCAACATGTGTAAAAAGAGGTTCCTCTAACTTCTGCAGCATGTGTAGAAAGAGGTTCAAAAGAGTTCTCTGACTTCTGCAGCATGTGCCAAAAGAGGTTCCCCTGACTTCTGCAGCATGTGTCAAAATAGGCTCCCTGACTTCCGCAGCATGTGTCAAAAGAGGTTCCCCTGACTTCTGCAGCAGCATGTGTCAAAAGGGGTTCCCCTGACTTCTGCAGCATGTGTGTCAAAAGAGGTTCCCCTGACTTCTGCAGCATGTGTCAAAAGAGGTTCCCCTGTTCCCCTGACTTCTGCAGCATGTGTCAAAAGAGGTTTCCCCTGACTTCTGCAGCATGTGTCAAAAGAGGTTCCCCTGACTTCTGCAGCATGTGTTTAAAAGAGGTTCCCCTGACTTGCAGCAGCATGTGTTAAAAAAGAGGTTCCAGACGATCATCTCAGAGCATGACGAACATTCACGGGAACCTTCATTCGATAATCCACCTTGAAAAATAGAAAAAAAAAAAAAAAAAAAAACAAAAAAAAAAGAAGTTCAGAATAGCATTAAATGCTTAAAAATATAGTAGGAGTGGCAGTTCAGATAGAATTGTAAACGAAATGCTGAAAAAAAAAAATTAAATGTAGTAATGAGTTTCGACGTAATCTGTTTAATAAGCTTTTCGAAGTGGAACCCTCCAGATCGAACAATCGAAATCTGTTGTTGTACCTTTGCACAAAAAAGACGATTGTAATAGAGGTGTGATACTCTCATGCGTGTTAGGTAAAAAGTATACAAACATACGTAATAAAAGACTCACAAAAAGGGCAGAAAGAGAGAGTTTTATATTATACCTCTGCAGCGTACAATAGCATTGGCTTCCCCATCGTGTCAAATAGTTTAAAAAAGATAACTGTATCCATCCTACCCAAATTCCACATTGTTTTCATAATTTCTATTGTTTTATATTTGGCTCGCCTTGAATAGTCATCCAACGCTGCTACAAAAGACAATTTAGTAGACAAGATGAAACCAAGGTATTTGTAGCTGTTCACCACTTCAATTTGCTCTCCTTTATAGTACCATTTTTTCAGATTTGGAAAAATGACCTCCTTTTCTAAAAATCATAACTTTAGTCTTCGTCAGATTTACTTTTAGACCCAATTTATCAGATCTGAAAATTGTTTATTTTGGTTTTGTAAACCTGAAGGTGTAGAAGAAATTAAAGCGAGAGAGAGAGAGAGAGAGAGAGAGAGAGAGAGAGAGAGAGAGACAGAGACAGAGAGACAGACAGACAAAGAAAGACAATGACAGAGAGAAAGACAACGACACAGACAGAGACAGAGAGAATGGAAAGGGCGAACTGGGTGGAAAAAAAAAGAGAGAGAGAGAGAGAGAGAGAGAGAGAGAGAGAGAGAGAGAGAGAGAGAGAGAGAGAGAGATCTTTTTCCTTTTTGCACCCAGGTCAAAGAAGTGACGTCTGTTCGTCTTTTGTTTAATTTGTCTTAAATGTTATTTGTCCTGTCTGAAGAAGGCCAACTGTATATCAAAATTCACCATGTTTGTTTTATAATTTGCTTATTAATTCCTTTGTCGCTGCAGTATTCCTGACTTCGCTCTTCTGCCGGGGAACTAGACTCGCCAACACCGAAATTTAAAGTGTTCTTTTCTCATCAAAAAAAAAACGCAAAAATACCACCCCACCCCCAGTCCCTCAATTCTGTCTTTGCTCTTGTTTCAATTTCCGCCCGCGCTCACCCCACCTCGAAACCCCCCCCCCCCCCCCCCCCCCCCCCCCCAAGGAAGAAGTCAGTGCAGGTGAAAAAGAGGCCAAGAAAAACACTCAGGTCTCACAACACTGATTTCCCCCAACTGAAAGTGTCTGCAGTCTTTGGTATTAAGATCAACACCTTAGCAGGGTATCAGTCCAACTCATTCTCCAGTCAAGACTTCAGTCAGCAACTTACCATGCCCACAGTTAGATAAGCAAACCTTACGATCCAAAGCGTGGATTATCAAGCTTACAATGTAAACACTCAGCTTGCCATGCTCACAATTAGATAAGCAAACATTACGATCCAAAGTGTGGATTATCAAGCTTACAATGGTAAACACTCAGCTTGCCATGCTCACAATAAGATGAACCAAACTTACCATTCAAGCTTACAATGTAAACACTCAGCTTGCCATGCTCACAATAAGATGAACCAAACCTTACCATTCAAGCTTACAATGTAAACACTCAGCTTGCCATGCTCACAATAAGATGAACCAAACCTTACCATTCAAGCTTACAATGTAAACGATCAACTTACCATGCTCACAATAAAAATAAACCAAACCTCACCATTCAGTGTGTGGATTATCAAGCTTACAATGTAAACGGTCAACTAACCAAGCTTACGATCCATCGTGCAACTTACCGAGCTTGCATTCCGACAGCTCCAGCGTGTCTTTCCCTCTAGTCGTGTCACATATCGACTGTTTGCGAGCTGTGCCGTCCTTTTCAGTGATGACCTGAATGAGCGTTCAAGAGTTGGGAATAAGAACCAGTCTGACCTGATCAGCATTCAACAGTTGGGAATAAGAACCAGTCTGACCTAAATGAGCATTCAACAGTTGGGGATGAGAACCAGTCTGACCCGATCAGCATTCAACAGTTGGGGATGAGAACCAGTCTGACCTGATCAGCATTCAACAGTTGGGGATGAGAACCAGTCTGACCTGATCAGCATTCAACAGTTGGGGATGAGAACCAGTCTGACCTGATCAGCATTCAACAGTTGGGAATGAGAACCAGTCTGACCCGATCAGCATTCAACAGTTGGGGATGAGAACCAGTCTGACCTGATCAGCATTCAACAATTGGGAATGCGAACCAGTCTGACCTGATCAGCATTCAACAGTTGGGAATGAGAACCAGTCTGACCCGATCAGCATTCAACAGTGGGAATAAGAACCAGTCTGACCTGAACAGCATTCAACAGTTGGGAATGAGAACCCAGTCTGACCCGATCAGCATTCAACAGTTGGGAATAAGAACCAGTCTGACCTGATCAGTATTCAACAGTTGGGAATGAGAACCAGTCTGACCCGATCAGCATTCAACAGTTGGGAATGAGAAACAGTCTGGACCCGATCAGCATTCAACAGTTGGGGATGAGAACCAGTCTGACCCGATCAGCATTCAACAGTTGGGAATAAGAACCAGTCTGACCTGAATGAGCATTCAACAGTTGGGAATGAGAACCAGTCTGATCTCAATGAGCATTCAACAGTTGGGAATAAGAACCAGTCTGACCTGAATGAGCATTCAACAGTTGGGAATGAGAACCAGTCTGATCTCAATGAGCATTCAACAGTTGGGAATAAGAACCAGTCTGACCTGAATGAGCATTCAACAGTTGGGGATGAGAACCAGTCTGATCTCAATGAGCATTCAACAGTTGGGAATAAGAACCAGTCTGACCTGAATGAGCATTCAACAGTTGGGAATGAGAAACCAGTCTGACCTGAATGAGCATTCAACAGTTGGGAATGAGAACCAGTATGACCCGATCAGCATTCAACAGTTGGGAATGAGAACCAGTCTGACCTGATCAGCATTCAACAGTTGGAAATAGAAACCAGTCTGACCTGAATGAGCATTCAACAGTTGGGAATGAGAACCAGTATGACCCGATCAGCATTCAAACAGTTGGGGATGAGAACCAGTCTGACCTGATCAGCATTCAACAGTTGGGAATAAGAACCAGTCTGACCTGAATGAGCATTCAACAGTTGGGAATGAGAACCAGTCTGACCTGATCAGCATTCAACAGTTGGGAATAAGAACCAGTCTGACCTGAATGAGCATTCAGCAGTTGGGAATGAGAACCAGTCTGACCTGAATGAGCATTCAACAGTTGGGAATGAGAACCAGTCTGACCTCAATGAGCATTCAACAGTTGGGAATAAGAACCAGTCTGACCTGATCAGCATTCAACAGTTGGGGATGAGAACCAGTCTGATCTCAATGAGCATTCAACAGTTGGGAATAAGAACCAGTCTGACCTGATCAGCATTCAACAGTTGGGAATAAGAACCAGTCTGACCTGATCAGCATTCAACAGTTGGGAATGAGAACCAGTCTGAACCTGATCAGCATTCAACAGTTGGGAATAAGAACCAGTCTGACCTGATCAGCATTCAACAGTTGGGAATAAGAACCAGTCTGACCTGATCAGCATTCAACAGTTGGGGATGAGAACCAGTCTGACCTGATCAGCATTCAACAGTTGGGAATGAGAACCAGTCTGTTACACGACCTGCAACAGCTAACAGAATCTACATATGGAATGAATTAGTTTTTTAACGAATACTTTTTTTACCAATTATTTTTGAAACACATGCATTTCAAAACCAATTACATATACAGCAATAGATTAAAAAAAAACTAAAAACAATCAAATATCCATACACACAAAACACAAAAGAGGGAGGGGGGAAGGGGGAAACGGGTGGAAATGGAAAAGGGGGAGGGATGGGGGGGGGGGTAAACCAACGCACTCATGCAGAACATAAATCATACACATATTCAACCATTTTTTAAAATACACAGCTGGAGTAAATCTTGATGAATGTGATAAGATTACAGATGAAATATATGCGTTCTATTTTTAAGTTCAAATTATTCCAGAATTGGTACAGAAACCATTTTTGTTCAAACTGTATGCAAATTCTTTTATGATTGCCATGGAATGAACAGTCTTGGAACATACACTTGATTGTTGGGGATCTTTTGAGCGCAGAATGGACCAATCTAGAACAAGCCTAATTGAGGAATAAGCTGAATGTAGGATCAACCCAGCAGGGAGATCATGTAAATGGAGAATAAAACAAAACGAGGAATGGCCCTGCATTGTTAAGAAAACCTACATGGAGAATAAACCAA
>JADBJO010004746.1:27500-37500 GCA_016801955.1 Conus betulinus | reverse complement strand
ACATCTCACCTGACCGTCAAACGGCCACTCCCTCCCCCCACATGCAATAGCAACAACAGCAAAAGGTCTGGCTATTGAAGCCAAACTTCAAACGGCTCATCTTCCTAATCACAACACGTGACAGTTTTGGCGCCTCGGGAAAAGAATATACTGGTCGAACATGCATGGAGGGCAGGTTTGCTGTTGCCTTACAGACAGCATTGCTGGATTTGTGTTAAACTGAAGACGACTTCAGCTGACTGAATATACACAGAGGACAGGTTTGCTGTTGCCTTACAGACAATATTGGTTTGTTTGTGCTGAGATGAAGGACGATTTCAGCTGACTGAATATACACAGGGGACAGGTTTGCTCTTGCCTTACAGACAACATTGGTTTGTTTGTGCTGAGATGAAGGACGATTTCAGCTGACAGAATATAAACAGAGGACAGGGTTGCTGTTGCCTTACAGACAACATTGGTTTGTTTGTGCTGAGATGAAGGACGGTTTCAGCTGACAGAATATACACAGAGGGCAGGTTTGCTGTTGCCTTACAGACAACATTGGTTTGTTTGTGTGAGATGAAATGGAGGACGATTTCAGCTGACAGAAGCTGAATTAGGAGCCAGATGAATGCTGACAGAATATTCACAGAGGGCAGGTTTGCTGTTGCCTTACAGACAACACCGGTTTCGTTGTGTTCAAATGTGGACGATTTCAGTGACAGAAGCTGTTAGTGTGTGGAATGTGTGTGTGTGTGTGTGTTGTGTGTGTGTGTGTGTGTGTGTGTGTGTGTGTGTGTGTGTGTGTGTGTGTGTGTGTGTGTGTGTGTGTGTGTGTGTGTGTGTGAGAGAGGAGAGAGAGACAGAAAAAGAGAGAGAGAGAGTTGCTTATAGACCAGCCGACCGCAAAGGGCCATATGGGGACTGACAGCGCGTTCAGCATGTATTTGTGAATAGGCACTTACATATATATCACCAACACTATCACTGCCGTCAAAACACAACCGTCACTGCTACTGCTACTAAAACTACTCCCCCTACTCCTACTGCTACCACTACTGCTGCCCCCCACTACTGCCACTTCTGCTACTGCTGCTGTTACTTTTAGCACAGCATCACCCCTGTTGTTGCTGTTTATCACCATCTGTGTGGCTGCCGCGGCTTCATCTACTGCTGCCACTTCTGCTACTGCTGCTGTTACTTTTGCTGCTCTGGCTACTGTCACTGCTACCACTACTACTGTTCCTACTGCTCGTGCCACTGCTGCTACAACTACTACTACGGCTACTACTACTGCTACTGCTGCTGCTGCTGCAACAGCATCTGCTGCTACTGCCACTACTATGCAGCTTCTGCTGCTGTTACTTCTACCACTACTGCTACTTCCGTCGCTGCTGCTAGTACTGCCATTGGTGCTACTGCTTCTGTTACTCCTGCTGCTGCTACCACTGCCACTGTTACTTCTGCTGCTGCCACTGCCACTATTACTACTGCTACTACTGCCACAATTACTACTGCTGCTACTACTGCCACTATTACTACCGCTTTTGCTACTACTACTGAGGCATCTGGTGCAGCAACGTCGACAACTTTTGGGCAGCTCTTGCCACCACTACAGCTGCCTGTGCCGCTGCTGGTGCTGCTGCTGGCAGTGCTTTGCTACACGTGCAGCCTCACCAGGGCTTGTCTTCCTCTCTGACGTTGGTGATGACAGCCCCCCGGGTGAAGGACATCTCGTTTTCCGCCTCGTGGCCCATGAGTCATACAGGGCCCGCACCGTCACCTGCTGCACACACACACACACACACACACACACACACACACACACACACACACACACACACGCACGCACCACACGCACGCGCACACACACACACACACACACGCCCGCGCCGCGCGCGCGCGCGCGCGCGCACACACACACACACACACACACATACACACACACACACACACACACACACACACACACACACACACACACACACACACACGTACATCCTGATCAATTTGCAAAGCATACGTAGTGTGATACAAGGTCCAAACTCTGTGAACAATGTGTCTGAACAGGATAACCACGAACAGTAAAGCGTAGAGTGCAGACTGGACGTAAACTATGAGAATCAGAAGGCGGAGATGCAAGAATACAGTCTCTAAGGGGAAGTGACGTCAGATACAAAAATACAGTCTCTAAGGGGAAGTGACGTCAGAAAAAATATCGTTAAGACCATCACGACGAGCACGAACTCTCTTAGGAGAGTTTTCTTTTGTTGAAACTATCTTCTTATACCAGGATAATATCAAAGAAATTGTCTAGAAGCCTTTCAGGTGGAGTTTGTCTTCCGCTTTCTTTTCCCTCTTAAGTGTAGCTCTTGGGCGCTGAGCTGACAGCAAAACAGTCCATCAAGTTCTTGCAATCTGGTCGTCAACTGCCTTTGTACTTTTCCCCCCTAAATTGGAAAAAAACGAAACAAAATGGTTTGTTTTCCCTTCTCCATCCCCTTTAATCCCTTCTTGACCTTTCTCTCTCTCATCCTCTCTCTCTCTCTCTCTCTCTCTCTCTCTCTCTCTACAGGCGTGTGCTTTTTATTTCTCACCCTTTGCTAGACGTCTTCAATATGATTATGTTTGAGAAAGTGAATAAAACAAACAACAAAGAAACAAAGGAACAAACAAACAAAAGGCCATCGTTTGCATGCCAGACGTGCGAGCGGGTGTGTGTACGTTTGCGAGCGTGTTACAGACAGGCGCCTAATGAAGAAAATCATCCCACATCATCATTGCTCTATGGAATCACCGGCGGCATGACAGAAAACCTGGCCACTGTATCGGAGAATGTGTTCGGATGGTGTCAACACACACACTAAACCTACAATTCAAAGGGAGCCTGTGTACTCTGCTCCGTCTTTCTGTCGACTCACGAAGTTTCTTCCAAACTGAAATCTACCTACAGCTATTTGAGCATAGTCATTCTATACATGTGCTCTAAGTTCTATTCACGTAAGTTGTTCTTTATACGTTGTGGGTGCAAAGTCACCCATACTTCATTTCAGTGGTCGTAACTCAGTTCGCTTTCGTCTCATCACCCTCACCGAATTGTGATGACGTGGTACATAAAAGGTTTGGTGACGTACTCTTCGAAATGGTGGAGTTTGGATCAGGCATAAACAGATACGCAAATACTTTCAGACGCCCTTCGATGTTATAGAGTGGCGTGTACATGCCACCTGGATCTGACCCTCCTCCCCCCCCCCCCCCCCCCCCCCCCCTTTCCTTGCTCTTGGTTCCTAAGTGTCTGATCTTGTAGACTGCATAATGCGCCATGTGTACTTTGATGCATCACAAAATTTGTGGCCAGGTGTGAGTTGTGTGTGTTTAAGTTGTCGGGCTTCGTGAATAAAGTGTGTAATTATTCCTCGATTTTCATTTTGCTGTGTGTTGTTGTTGTTGTTGTTGTTGTTGTTGTTGTTGTTGTTGCTGTGTTGTTGTTTGTTATTTTGTAGCACTGTTTTAGATGTGAGTAACGCGGGAGGTATGTTAGTCTCTAGAGCCTGGCAGTGGCAGTGTTGTGTGTGTGTGTGTGTGTGTGTGTGTGTGTGTGTGTGTGTGTGTGTGTGTGTGCGTGACTTGTGTCCAAGCAGTTGCGCTGTGTGCCTGTGTCATACTGACCGTTTTGAACAGCTCCACCTCCCGAGGGGTCATTGTAGACGTTAGCTTCATAGATATCACATGTCTCGTCCTGCCGCACAGAAAGGGAGATAACAATGAACTCTCTCTCTCTCTCTCTCTCTCTCTCTCTCTCTCTCTCTCTCTCTCTCACACACACACACACACACACACACACACACGCGCGCGCGCGCGCGCGCGCGCGCGCGCACACAGGGCTAGACAGAGAGGGAGAGAGAGCGGAGTGCGAGAGAGAGCAAGAGAAAGAGTAAGAGAGAGAAATACAGAGAAAGAGAGAGAAAGGAGAGAGAGATTGAGCTAGCGAGAGAGAGAGAGAGAGAGAAAGAAAGAGAGACACAGAAACAGACAGGAGAGAAAAGAGAGAGAGAGAGCTAAAGGGAGAGAGAGTAGTGTAGAAAGAGAGAGAGAGAGAGAGAGAGAGAGAGAGAGAGAGAGAGAGAGAGAGAGAGAGAGAAGAGAGAGAGAGAAAACTAGAGAAAGAGAAAATGAGCTAAGGAAAGAGAAAACATGGAAAGAAAAAGGGGGGGGGGGGGGGGGGGGAGTGAGAGAGACAGAGACAGAGATAGATAGAGAGACAGAGACAGTGAGACAGAGACAGGCAGACAGAGACAGAGAGAAAGATAGCCAAAGTGCTCGACACAACATCTAAACGCAGCCAGCAGCCAGCCCATCTCACCATCACCACCACTCCACACACACCCACCACCCACCACCACCACCACCCAACCGCCACCACCCCCCACCCTCCAGCAGACCGACCTCCTCATAGCCCGCCATGTCCTCGGTGGCCGCCATCGTCAGCTTGGTCTTCCGGTACAGCGGCCTGCGGCGGAAGTAGTAGTCCACCATCTTGGGCAGACTGACGAAGCGGTAGGACCCGCAGATGTAGGACTTGCCCCGCCGGACCACCTGGAAGTGCTGATCTTGTGCTTGTGTCTGAAAACACCCGCAACACCACCACACTGGTCACTGGACCATGGACGCCTAGAACCAAGAAAGCAGGGGAAGTCTTGCTGCTCCCATGAGGGGGTACTGACACGCCCGTCACGCCACACCCGTGCTGCTGCTGTTGGCAGTGTGATATCATCTCATGATCTAAGCTAGAGTGACCCTACTCGGTAGTTATTTGGCGGTCTCTGGTTCCCTGCTTCATTTAAGAGTGGTTCTCATCTCCTGGAAGGGGACTGAGTGAAGTGGTGCTTGGTTCTGAAAACATCCGCCACACAACAGCACCCTGGCTTACCCTCACTCAAGTAGTTGATCTCGTGTCTGTGTTTGTAAACACACAACAACAAATACTCTTTTTTATCCTGGAAATGACTGATCTTGTGCTCGTGTCTGCAGATATCCAATATACAATTTTCTTCATTAACCTGGAAATGGCTGATCTTATCTTGTTGTTTGCAAAGAACCAAAACAATTTTTTTTTTCATTAAAATGGAAGTGGGTGATCTTATCTTGTTGTTGGCAAAGACCCACAACAAATTTTTTTTCATTAACCTGGAAATGCCTGAACTTATCTTGTTGTTTGCAGATATCCCACAATAAAAACGTTCTTCGTTAACCTGGAAATGGATGATCTTGGGCCGTGTTAGAACACAGCTTAACCACAACATTCTCACCTGGAAAACGGTTGATTCGACACACACACAACAATGTTACCCACAAATTTCGATATGTGTCTGAAAACACCTACAACAATGTTGCCTTGGAAATGGCTGATTTTGTGTCTGACAACACACACAGCGCAACAAGTATCACCCTTGATATACGCACAACACAAGAATGGTAGCCTCCAAATGGCTGATTTTGTGTCTAAAAACATCCACAACATACTTGATCATCCTGGCCATAGCTAATGTTGTGCATTTGTCTGACAACACACACAAACATATCTGACTAACCTGGACATGGTATCCTGGAAATGGCTGATTTTATGTCTGACAACACCCACAACATGTTTGATTACCCTGAACATGGCATCCTGAAATGGCTGATTTTATGTCTGACAACACCCACAACATGTTTGATTACCCTGAACATGACATCCTGAAATGGCTGATTTTATGTCTGACAACACCCACACATGTTTGATTACACTGAACATGACATCCTGAAATGGCTGATTTTATGTCTGACAACACCCACAACATGTTTGATTACCCTGAACATCCTGAAATGGCTTATTTTATGTCTGACAACACCCACAGCATGTTTGATTACCCTGGACATCCTGAAATGGGCTGATTTTTATGTCTGACAACACCCACAACATGTTTGATTACCCTGACATCCTGAAATGGCTGATTTATGTCTGACAACACCCACAGCATGTTTGATTACCCTGAACATCCTGAAAATGGCTGATTTTATGTCTGACAACACCCACAGCATGTTTGATTACCCTGAACATGGCATCCTGAAATGGCTGATTTTATGTCTGACAACACCCACAACATGTTTGATTACCCTGGACATCCTGAAATGGCTGATTTTATGTCTGACAACACCCACAGCATGTTTGATTACCCTGAACATCCTGAAAAAATGGCTGATTTTATGTCTGACAACACCCACAACATGTTTGATTACCCTGGACATCCTGAAGAAAATGGCTGATTTTATGTCTGACAACACCCACAGCATGTTTGATTACCCTGGACATCCTGAAATGGCTGATTTTATGTCTGACAACACCCACAGCATGTTTGATTACCCATGACATCCTGAAATGGCTGATTTTATGTCTGACAACACCCACAGCATGTTTGATTACCCTGAACATGACATCCTGAAATGGCTGATTTTATGTCTGACAACACCCACAGCATGTTTGATTACCCTGGACATCCTGAAATGGCTGATTTTATGTCTGACAACACCCACAGCATGTTTGATTACCCTGGACATCCTGAAATGGCTGATTTTATGTCTGACAACACCCACAGCATGTTTGATTACCCTGAACATCCTGAAATGGCTGATTTTATGTCTGACAACACCCACAGCATGTTTGATTACCCTGGACATCCTGAAATGGCTGATTTTATGTCTGACAACACCCACAGCATGTTTGATTACCCTGAACATGGCATCCTGAAATGGCTGATTTTATGTTTAACAACACCCACAACATGTTTGATTACCCTGAACATCCTGAAATGGCTGATTTTATGTCTGACAACACCCACAGCATGTTTGATTACCCTGGACATCCTGAAATGGCTGATTTTATGTCTGACAACACCCCACAGCATGTTTGATTACCCTGAACATGGCATCCTGAAATGGCTGATTTTATGTTTAACAACACCCACAACATGTTTGATTACCCTGAACATCCTGAAATGGCTGATTTTATGTCTCTGACAACACCCACAGCATGTTTGATTACCCTGAACATGGCATCCTGAAATGGCTGATTTTATTCTAACAACACCCCAACATGTGTTTGATTACCCTGGACATCCTGAAATGGCTGATTTTATGTCTGACAACACCGAAAACACACTGCTACACTCGTGGACATGGGTGACTATGTGTGTGAAAACATCCACAGCGCAACACTATTACACTACAAATGGCTAACTTCCTGGTTGTGTCTAGCCCTTCCCGCAAAATGACAGTATTACCCTGGAAATAGCTGAAATTGTGCTTGTGTCTCAAAGGTTTAAATCCATACAAAGCTTGCAGACCCGATGAGATAACATCCAAGGTACTGAAGACTCTTGCACCAGAAATCGCTCCCATACTGACTCGCATATTCCAGTCCTCCATCAACACTGGAGTTGTACCCGAAGACTGGAGATCAGCAAATGTCACGCCAGTTTTCAAGAAAGGGGAGCACTACGATCCTGCAAAACTACAGGCCAGTTTCTCTGACAAGGGTGCCCTGCAAGATCATGGAGCACATCATTGTCAGTGCTCTAATGAACCACCTAGAGAGCAACAAGATACTTTCCCTACGTCAACATGGTTTCCGCAGAGAAAGATCTTGCAAAACGCAACTTCTAGAGTTGATGGAAGAACTGACAGAGACCATGGAAAAATGCGGCTAAACAGATACTGTCATTATGGATTTCGCAAAAGGCCTTTGATAAGGTAAACCACTCACTCCTCCTCCACAAATTACATCAGTATGGAGTACGGGGCCAAGTCAACAGGTGGATTGGTGCTTTCCTGAAAGATCGGCGACAGGCAGTTGTTGTAGATGGAACTAGATCAGACTTCACCTGTGTCAAGTCGGGACTACCTCAGGGCTCCGTTTTAGGTCCGAGTCTTTTCCTGGCCTACATAAACGACTTGCCCGATAATCTCTCCTCCCAGACACGTCTCTTCGCGGATGACACAGCTATCTACCAGCAAGTAACAACAAGCCAAGACCAAGATGATCTACAGCAGGACCTACATAAGCTTGAAAAATGGGAAAAGAGTTGGGACATGACTTTCCATCCTGCCAAATGTACAACTCTTCCAGTCATCAGCCCCCAGTGAAAGAACAAACTTAGTGTCCCAAGCTACCATCTACACAGCCAGATCTTGACAAATGTCACTTCAATGAAATATCTAGGGGTTACCATCTCTCAAGATCTAAGGCCGGACCTACACATAAAAATCATCATCAGTAAAGCAAATCAAGTCCCTAGGTTTCCTGAGGCGCAACCTGAAGATCAGTGCTCGCAACATCAAAGAGACTGCTTACAGAGCACTGGTGCGCCCAGTCCTAGAATATGCGTGCGCAGTCTGTGACCCATATACTTAAGACCACATCACCGCCATCGAGGCAGTGCAAAGAAGAGCAGCCCGTTTGTCAACAACAAATACCACCGACATGCAAGTGTTCAACAAATGATCAGTGAGTCAGGTTGGACATCATTGCAGAACCGGAGAAAGGTTGCACGGCTCGCCATGCTCTACAAGATCAGACAGGACTTAGTACATGTGGAGTTTGGAAAGGCCTTGTCTGATGGAAAATCAAAACTCAGAGCTGCAACCTCACGTGACAGAAGACTGCACTCCCATCAGCTAAACCGCCTTCAGTGTGTATTAGACTATAGATTAAACTCGTGCCACGTACCATCCAGGAGTGGAACAAACAACTTGACAGAGGCTGCTGTGACATCAGAGACTCTTGACCTATTCAGGTCAAGAGCTAGCAGCGTCCTGCAGTAAAAAGGTTGGGGTTTTTGTTTGTTTGTTTGTTTTTTTGCGTCAACCTCCCAAAAGTGTCACAATGATCAAATTGATGATTGTGGACACTCGACGGATGAAGATGAAGAATTCCCGTAAATTACAGAGTACGCTGAAAATAGCTGAAATGGTGCTTGTGTCTGAAAATATCGATAAAACAATAAGATTACCATGGAACGGCTGATAAATACTTGCCTCTGAAAATACTCCAAGATGATGAAGATTACCCGGGAAGTTGTTAATACAGTGTTTGTGTCTGTAAGTTTCCACAAGGTGTCAGTATTACCCCCCGGAAATTGCTCTTTATGTCTGAATATCCCCACAAAATGTTAGTATTACCCCGAAAATTGCTGACATTGTCTTTATGTCTGAATATCCCCACAAAATGTTAGTATTACCCCGGAAATTGCTGACATTGTCTTTATGTCTGAATACCCCCACAAAATGTAGTATTACCCCCACAAAATTTAGCATTACCCCGGAAATTGCTGACACTGTCTTTAGGCCTGAATATTCCCACAAAATGTTAGTATTACCCCGGAAACACAACATGTTAGTAGTATTACTCCGGAAATTGCTGACATTGACCTTATGTCTGAATATCCCAACAAAATGTTAGTAATACGCTGGAAATTGCTGACACTGTCTTTATGTCTGAATATCCCCACAAAATGTTAGTAATACGCTGGAAATTGCTGACACTGTCTTTATGTCTGAATATCCCCACAAAATGTTAGTATTACCCCGGAAATTGCTGACACTGTCTTTATGTCTGAATATCCTTACAAAAAAAATGTTAGTATTGTAGTATTACCCCAAAAATTGCTGACATTGTCTTTATGTCTGAATATCCCACAAAATGTTAGTATTACCCCGGAAATTGCTGACACTGTCTTTATGTCTGAATATCCCCACAAAATGTTAGTATTACCCCGGAAATTGCTGACATTGTCTTTATGTCTGAATATCCCCACAAAATGTTAGTATTACCCCGGAAATTGCTGACATTGTCTTTAGGAATATCCCTGAATATCCCCAATATCCCCACAAAATGTTAGTATTACCCCGGCTGAAATTGCTAAAATTGTTTTTATGTCTGAATATCCCCACAAAATGTTAGTATTACTCCGGAAATTGCTGA
>JADBJO010004746.1:7500-22500 GCA_016801955.1 Conus betulinus | reverse complement strand
TGAAACGATAACCTCTAAAGACACAAGCGCTGAGGGCCAGTTCTTGGAATGAATCCGCAAGGGACTAAATTACAAGAAACTAATAAATTCCAAGTAACCGAGCACTATTCCAACAACTTACACAGCAGCTTGGTGTTGCAATGACTGCAAGAAATATTCATTTATAAACAAAGCTTGCTCTTATGTCCTAGACTGAAGATCTAGGGGAGATAAGCATTCATATCTGCAGTGGTAGATTATTTTGCCTAACTAACAGTATGTGCTTGTGTGGGTGAATGGGGAATAATAAATGCTTCTCATAATAAGCCATCAGCAAGCTTATAGTCTCCAAGGGGGAGATAATATCTCCCATGGGGATGATACTCACTACCATATCATAACTCCTGGTCAGATACCAGTATTTCGAAACCTGATTGTTTCTCCTCAGTGACCTCGGAAAGTGGTAATTTGACTCCTCTGCCTTTTGGTTTTAAGCAGGATGCTAACCCAGAAAAAGGCTGGTGTGCAATAACGTAGCATGTTTGTTGAGACACAGAAACAGGAGCAAAAAGTCAGGTAAAGACCGACACACCCATGCAGAGAGAGAGAGAGAGAGAGAGAGAGAGAGAGAGAGAGAGAGAGAGAGAGAGAGAGAGAGACGGAAACAGAGACAGAGAGACAGAGTCGGACAGACGGACGGACAGACAGACAGAGACCCACCTTTCTTTGATCTGTTCATGGGGCTTGCACACAGAGACAGAGAGACAGAGTCGGACAGACGGACGGACGACAGACAGACAGAGACCCACCTTTCTTTGATCTGTTCATGGGGCTTGCACACAGGCTTGTCCAGGTAGAGGTGGGTGTTTTCGTTGGCGATGTACAGGCGGTGGGTCCGGAAGTACTTCACCAGCTCCGCAATGGTGGGCCTCCACACCTCGTTGCCGAAGGTGTACATCACGCAGCCGTTCTCTTCCTTCGTCCTCACCCGCACGTGCTTCACGTCGCCTTCCCAACTGCCCATCACACACATAAGACACAGTCTGTCCATCACACAAACAAGACACAGTCTGTCGATCACACACATAAGACACAGTCTGTCCATCACACACACAAGACACAGTCTGTCCATCACACACATAAGACACAGTCTGTCCATCACACACACAAGACACAGTCTGTCCATCACACACATAAGACACAGTCTGTCCATCACACACACAACACACAGCCTGTCCATCACACACAAGACAGCCTGACCATCACACACACAATACACAGTCTGTCCATCACACACACAAGACACAGTCTGTCCATCACACACACAAGACACAGTCTGTCCATCACACACACAAGACAGTCTGTCCATCACACATAAGACACAGTCTGTCCATCACACACACACAGACATAGCCTGTCTCTGTCCATCACACACACAAGACAAGACACTGTCCAGTCTGTCCATCACACACACAAGACACAGTCTGTCCATCACACACACAAGACACAGTCTGTCCATCACACACACCACAGACACAGTCTGTCCATCACACACACACACAGTCTGTCCATCACACACACAAGACACAGTCTGTCCATCACACACAAGACACAGCCTGTCCATCACACAGACAGCCTGTCATCACACACACAATACACAGTCCATCACACACAGACACAGTCTGTCCATCACACACAAGACACAGTCATCATCACACACAAAGACAGTCTGTCCATCACACCATCACAGTCTGTCCATCACACACACACACAGACACAGTCTGTCCATCACACACACAAGACACAGTCTGTCCATCACACACAAGACACAGTCTGTCCATCACACACACAATACACAGTCTGTCCATCACACACACAAGACACAGTCTGTCCATCACACACACAAGACACAGTCTGTCCATCACACACAAGACACAGTCTGTCCATCATCACACACACAGTCTGTCCATCACACACACAAGACACAGTCTGTCCATCACACACAAGACACAGTCTGTCCATCATCACACATCACACAGTCTGTCCATCACACACAATACACAGTCTGTCCATCACACACACAAGACACAGTCTGTCCATCACACACACAAACACAGTCAGTGTCCATCACACACACAATCTGTCCATCACACACACAAGACACAGTCTGTCCATCACACACACAAGACACAGTCTGTCCATCACACACAATACACATCTGTCCATCACACACACAATACACAGTCTGTCCATCACACACACAATACACACACCATCACACACAAGACACAGTCTGTCCATCACACACACACACAAGACAGCCTGACCATCACACACACAATACACACACACAATCTGTCTGTCCATCACACACAATACACAGTCTGTCCATCACACACACAAGACACAGTCTGTCCATCACACAATACACAGTCTGTCCATCACACACAATACACAGTCTGTCCATCACACACAATACACAGTCTGTCCATCACACACAATACACAGTCTGTCCATCACACACACAATACACAGTCTGCCCATCACACACACAATGCACAGTCTGTCATCACACACAATACACAGTCTGTCCATCACACACACAATACACAGTCTGCCCATCACACACAAGACACAGTCTGTCCATCACACACACACACAGACAGCCTGACACACACACACACAATACACAGTCTGTCCATCACACACAAGACGCAGTCTGTCGATCACACACACACACAAGACAGCCTGACCATCACACACAATACACAGTCTGTCCATCACACACAATACACAGTCTGTCCATCACACACACACAATCACACACAATACACAGTCTGTCCATCACACACAAGACACAGTCTGTCCATCACACCACACACACACACAAGACAGTCTGACCATCACACACACAGACGCAGTCTGTCGATCACACACACAAGACAGCCACCATCACCAAGGTGTTGACACACACAATACAATTTACCCATGTGTTCCACGCTGAGTCTGCAAAGCTTGACTCACCGGCATTTGACATTTCACCCAGGCAAAGCAAACGAAAAAAAAAAAAAAAAAAAAAAAAAAAAAAAAAAAAAAAAAGAGAAAAAAGTGGGAGGAAGACCACGTGTAGAAAACAGTCGCATACCAGTCTAGCCAGCAACCTGAGGGAGTTTGACGTCCAAGTTCCAGTCTTCAGTGAGAGTGGAACAACGCCATGGATGTATGTGGAAGCCAGTGTGCCTGTGATCTCACAGAAGAGTGGGACAACGCCATGGTTGTATGTGGAAGCCCATCTGCCTGTGATCTCATAGAACAGCCATGCATGTATGTGGAAGCCCATCTGCCTGTGATCTCATAGAACAGCCATGCATGTATGTGAAAGCCCATCTGCCTGTGATCTCATACAACAGCCATGCATGTATGTGAAAGCCCATCTGCCTGTGATCTCATAGAACAGCCATGCATGTATGTGGAAGCCCATCTGCCTGTGATCTCATACAACAGCCATGCATGTATGTGAAAGCCCATCTGCCTGTGATCTCATAGAACAGCCATGCATGTATGTGGAAGCCCATCTGCCTGTGATCTCATACAACAGCCATGCATGTATGTGAAAGCCCATCTGCCTGTGATCTCATAGAACAGCCATGGATGACAGCAAGCAAGAAACCCAGCAATGGCTGTCCGGCCCGACAAATCCGTAGCAGTTGATCCGGACTTCTAAGGATCGAATTTGCCTTCTGTCCCAAGAGCTTCAGATTGTTTTGCAATCACCATGGGATACATATTTCCTGGCTGTTTAAAGTGAAGGGACGAAAAGCCAAGGCCTGAGGCAAGTTTTCAAAATCAAAATCTTAGAGCTCTGGTGCATTGATGCAGTTTGAACTAGTTGTTAGTAGTAAGCATTATACATTTCCCCCCGATTGTTGATTTCACCTTGTGAACGATGTGCTTGTAGACTATCACCCTCTGTGTGTGTGTGTGTTTGTGTGTGTGGATGACTGTCATTCTGATTTCCCTCTCGGCAGTGTCACGACAGACGCGCGACAGCCTGCACCCAAGTTTGATATGTGACGCGCCCTTCGAAGATTTCAGACGAAATACCGCGGGCGCGCCGGCAATATGAGGCTCTGTGTCTACTTGTGGCCTAAATATGGCGGCCCTCCAGTTTGAGAGAACAGCGTCAGCCCGGAGGAAATGTTTATATATATATATATATATATATATATATATATATATATATATATATATATATATCCCTTGGAACATTTTGGTGAATCAAAGAACAATTTTGGAAGTTTCGACGTAGGCGTGCACGATCAAGTTTTTAAAAAATGGGCCAGTCTCCTCCAGCAGCAGCGAAAAGCGAAATGACGCCAAAATGACTTCATGCATTTCGTCACTGCGAACAAACACCAGTTGTTACATGTTGATGCCTTTCCAAACACAAAAATGAACGGAAAAAGGCATGCAGATTTGTTCAGTTCTACAGATGGGGTAATGTGTTGTCTGCTGAAGAAATCTAATGTCAGATTTCCAATCAATGGGGAATTGGAACAGACTATTTTCAGTATTAGAAAAGTTCGCTCTCATATATGATTTGTATCAAGTCTGTTCCAATTGGCTCATGATGTTTAACTTTGAGATGAGATTTCTAAAGCAGACAACACATTACTCCACCTTTAGAATTGAAACAAGTCTGCATGCTTTTTTTTCCACTTCGACCTGTCTTTTCTGGAATAGTTATTCAAGAGTGAGCCAATCCCTCTCCTTTCCCCGCTTTCACCTTCTCTGACCTGAATTAGGCTCCTGTTGACCTGAATTAGGCACATGCTCACCTGAATCAGGCAACTGCGGACCTGAATCAGGCACCTGTTGACTTGAATCTGGCACCTGTTGACTTGAAACAGGCACATGTTGATCTGAATCAGGCACCTGGTGACCCGAATCAGGCACCTGGTGACCTGAATTAGGCATCCGTTGACCCGAATCAGGCACCTGTTGACCTGAATCAGGCACCTGCTGACCTGAATCAGGCACCTGCTGACTGAATCAGGCACCTGTTTACTGCCTAATGAACCGATACTGGTTTCAAGCCGTGAATATCGGATCGCAGGAGAGATTCGACCTCACGACTGACGGCTCCGGAGACACCGTCTTCAACCGTTCGACCACACACGCATCACATAGCCAAAGCTGGGGCCCCTGATTTCATAGAATTAAAGAAATGCGGTCTAGTTGCTGATCGATGGCTAATCCTGGTGGATAGTACCGTGCACCACTGCTCTACTCACATGAAGGACAACGAGTAGTTGTCTCCGTCCTTTCCGCCCCCCTCGCTCTTGCGCACCAGGAAGGAGCCATCTTGGTGGGCCTGAGAGCCGTGCTGGCGGCGGCGGGAGAGTGCTCTCCTTTGAGCAGTTTCTTGACGTCCCGTTTGGCCATGTCGCCGTAGTACCAGGGCTGGTAGGTCAGGTCATCGTCGTCGTCCTCATCGCTCTCCACCTCCTGCGGATCAGAGTGGTCCCTTCATCACCGTGCCTCTCTCTCTCTCTCTCTCTCTCTCTCTCACACACACACACACACACACACACACACACACACACACACACACACACACACACACACATCACGAACGCGCCTTCGCGCATGCGTGTATCCCTCAACCTTCCACACCTTCATAATTCTCCCCCTCCCACTTCTCACACAAACACACACACGTTCATCTCATCCATACACACACTTTCCAACCTCACGCACACTACCCTCCCCCCCCCCCCCCCCTCCCCCTTTGCCGACATCACCAAACACTCATTACCCTCCTCTCCGTTCCCCTGCTAACAGATCTTCTCTCTCTCTCTCTCTCTCTCTCTCTCTCTCTCTCTCTCTCTCTCTCTCTCTTCCCCTCACACACACACACACACACACACACACACACACACACACACACACACGTTTTCGACATATGTGTGTATGTGTGTGTGTGTGTGTGTGTGTGTGTGTGTGTGTGTGTGTGTATGTGTGTGTGTGTGTGTGTGTGTGTGTGTTTATAATAGCAAAAAAAAAAAAAAAAAAAAAAAACGAAAAAAAAAAAAAAAAATCAACAAAATTATAAACATCGCCCCCCCTCCTCTTCTACCCCTCCATCACTTCCGCATTAAAAAAAAAAAAAAAAAGATTATTATAGGTAGTGACCAATTGGACTGTTCTCTAGACTTACAAAAAAAGTCATAAGTCAAAGCTGGTGAGTCGAATATACTGAGCGAGTTATTCTGCGATAAAACTGGAATGAATATCTTCAAGCTTTGACATGAAAGAATGTGATTAGGAGATATTTGCATCCACAAATGCAAACTATATCTTTGACATACTTTGTTTTGAAAGCATCAAGTTTCCATCTATACATTAAGGAAAGTAATTTTTTAGTCGTTATAAAGTTATCTTTTATATTTTGAATATTGAAATGGTCTTGGTCGTTTTGATGTTTCACTTCATTTTGGAAAACATTCCAAATGTGCGACCTTAGTAGGCCATACTGCTCGTGCAAGGAAAGAGGAAAATGAAGGTATTCAGACTGAGAACCACACTTAGCGCCATGTTTAGCTGCCCTGTCTACCTTTTCGTTATAGTATAAAGAACAGTGAGATGGTATCCAACAAAAAAACGTTTATCTGGGTACCCCCTTACAATTAGCATATGTATTAAGCAACTAATTTCCCATAATCATTTCTGGCCGGGTGTGCAGTTGTAAGGCTTGTAATGCCTGCAAAACTGATTTAGAATCTACACAAAAAAGAATCTGAAATATAGTTTGAGGGAAGTTGATCAAATAATTTAAGGCCATAAATTGCTGTTAGTTCTGCTGTAAATATGGACTTGTGTAATCCAATATAGAACGATTTCTCAATTTTCAAGTCAGGGATTAAAAAGGCACACCCTGTTTTACTGCTTATACAAGAACCGTCTGTGTATACCTTTAAATGACTCGCGTAGTTCTCTTCAATATGGCATTTAGTATAACTGGCTAGCATATTTATGTTTTCGTCTTTCTTTATATCTGTGTGGTCAAGGTCAAAATAAGCTTTTGAAGTTCCCATGTTGGTATTGGGAAAAAGGATGGTCTGACAGATACTGAATCTTTATCTGTAGAAATGCCAGAGTCGGTTATAGTTTTGTTTGTGAATGTTGCTAGTGTAACTTGAGAGGATATTGATTTAGCTCTTTTAGGAAAGTCAATATCTGACCTAACCTTTATGTCAGAGTTGATGTATGTTTTGATAGCTGAATTTTTAATTACATATTTACAACACGCTAATCGTCTATACTCTTCTAATGGAAGCATTTGAGTCTCAAAATATGTTAGTGATGATGATGCATGAGTTGGTAGACCTAGTGCTACTTTTAATGCCTTACATTCAATATTTTGAAGCTTTTTAATAAATACTTTGGAGCGCTGAAAAAAAAACTTCTTGTGCATATGTTAACTTTGATCGCATTAAAGATTTACACAGTGTTACTAATGTAAATGAGTTTTGTCCCCATTTTTGATTAGAGACTTTTTTTGTTTTTTATTAAATTTTTAACGTTTTTCTTGCTTTAGTTAGCAAATATCAATGTGTATATTCCATGTTAACTTTGAAGCAAAAAGAACTCCCAAAAATTTTTACTGTGATACATATTTAATAATTGTATTTCCCAAAGTAAAGACAGGCATTCTTTCTGGATTTAAGCTATTGTTAAAGAGAATGATGTTTGTTTTTTTCATAACATAGACTTAGCCCATTAGCTTCATATATTCACCCATCTTGTCAAGCTCACGTTGATAAATCTTTTTTTTTATATAATTTATACCACGCTGGGCGTTTTCTTTTTCAGAGTTACTTCCACCCACATGCATATATCACAGTGTGTGTGTGTGTGTGTGTGTGTGTGTGTGTGTGTGTGTGTGTGTGTGTGTGTGTGTGTGTGTTGTTGTTGTTGTTGTTGTTGTTCAGTTTAACGTCTATCCACTAAAAGTGTGTGTGTGTGTGTGTGTGCGTGTGTGTGTGTGTGTGTGTGTGTGTGTGTGTGTGTGTGTGTGTGTGCGTGCGTGCGTGCGTGCGCGCGCGCGCACGTACTTATCCATACCGACGGCCATTTTGACCATCGCTTCCCAAAGTTGATGACGGGATTTTTGTGTGTGTGCAAGATTTACGCGCGCATTCGCACAAGGAACTTCGATTGAAAGTCTCATTCGAAGGACTTTTTGGGAAAATGGATTCAGAACGAAGGAGGGAAAAATCCTCCCCCCCGAAACGGCCATCACCGAAACGGCCGGGCAGAGACTGGAACCCCCATCTTATGGATTGCCAGGATCATGAGTCTGGCGCTCTACCAACTGAACTGGATAAATGTTTTGCTCCTGTTTGCATAAGCTCCTACCACAGAGAGTGTACATGAAGACCAGCTAGGAAAATCTTTAACCATAGATGATTTTCAACAAATTTGAAAAGGAGGAGAGAATGACGAAAAGAGGGGGAAGGAACAGGAAGGGAATGATGAAACTGTTTATATAATATACTTTCCCCTAAGAAACAATACCACCGTATATATATATATATATATATATATATATATATATATATATATATATATATACATATATATATATATATATATATTTGTTAAAAAATAGGATGGTAAAAGGAAGTTTTAAAATCGACAGCTCTGTTTCGAGCGCTGGCTCACTACGTCTGAGCCAGCGCTCGAAACAGAGCTGTCGATTTTGTCGATTTTACTTCCTTTTACCATCTGAGCCAGCGCTCGAAACAGAGCTGTCGATTTTAAAACTTCCTTTTACCATCCTAATTTTTAACAGATGTTGCTCCCCAAGGGGTCGAGCATTTTAAGAATTTTATTAGGCATTTTAGTGGTATTTTATATATATATATATATATATATATATATATATATATATATATATATATATATATATATATATATATATATATATATCCAAAAGAAAAAAGACACAAGAGCAAGCTGTCGTGATTATAAATGGAATTTTCGGCATTATTTGCCTTCGTCAGCACACTACATCCTCCCTGAGTGCCAAAAGGTAAGGTAGTGAGGGGAGAGACGTAAATATTTCAATATGACGAAATATAAAACAAATTACGTACTAGGATGATACGTAACTCGACAGACGTGTCACAGGTAGTAATTTGCTGAATGAAAGCTCTGTGTGTGTGTGTGTGTGTGTGTAGTCTTCAATTTAATGTCTATTCACGTTATGTGGTCTAGACACACAAAACCAATGAACGCAGCAGCACTTAAAAATATACCAAGTAGCATCCAATAAGATACAGCATCTGCGTCTCTTTACAGGTATGTAAAAATCGGACCCCGAGTCAATGCCATTGTCACATATCATTGAGGATTTACTTAAAATTTCATCCAGGGAAGATTCAGCTAAAGCAAATAAAGTCATTTTTTTTAACGGTTCACATCTTAGTAGTTTCTGCATATTTGATATCTTTTTCGCCACAGCTTTATTTTATGTCATTTGTATATATTTTGTTTTAAAACCATTAAGTTTAAGTCTGTGGATCAAAGAGATCATTGACCTTACATGAAGTGTGTGTGTGTGTGTGTGTGTGTGTGTGTGTGTGTGTGTGCGTGCGTGCGTGCGTGTGTGTGTGTGTGCGTGTGTGTGAGTGCGTGTGCGTGTGTTTGAGAGAGAGGGAGACAGAGAGACAGAGACAGAGAGACAGTTAGATTGTTTTGTTAAATAATCCTCACAACTTTATATGTGTCAGTTTTGAGGATAGCCCCCCCCCCCCCCCCCCCCCCCCCCCCCCCACAATACCCCCCCCACCCCCCCCCCCCCCCCCCTACCACACAAGGGAAAAAATTATATATATATATATATGTAGACGGCCCTTATCTCCTGACACTCTAGGGGGGTTGGGCCACACCCGGTTCATGACTCCGGATGTCCCTCTGCTGCCCCTTTTTTTTTTTTCCCATCTTGGGATGAGCCATGACTGGGATTCGAACCCATGCCCTTCTGGACATGCTCATTTCCACTTAATGACTCACGCACTAACCACTGAGCCACAGGGACACCTGATATTTGTAGGAAAGTTAAGCCTTATGAAGTTCACTTTTGTTCCTCCTTGACCAGATCCAACTTGAACACTCTCTGCCGCTTCTGCCATTGCTTTCAGGGCTTTGGTTTTTTCCCTCCCTGCAACTGAGAGCTGTTTCATGAGGCTGTATGCAGACGTTCCCACAAAAACCCCCTAGCTCCAATTTCTGCAGTGAGGACTTTGACCTGATAGCCTTCTCTCCTCAGGCTGTTTGCCAGATCAGCATACTTTTCAGTCTTGTAGATCTGAGCCTCCATTCTGTTCTCATATGGCACCGTGAGCTCGATCATGATCAGCTGCTTGGTTGACTGAGAGTGTAATACTATGTCTGGTCTCATGCCACTCTTGCTGATAATCTCTGGGTGACTATTCCATTCTGGAGGTCTGCTGTGCACTCCCAGTCATCTGCCCCGTCCAGCAGACTCTGCCTGCATGTTCCGAGTGGCACTGTTGTTCTTGGCCATGATTCGCTGCCTCCTGCCGTGAAGAATGTTGCGGGTGCTTTTGGAGTCCTGATTTTCCCTTTTGTGGTGTTGGTACTAGCCCAGACTACTTGTACAATCTCTTTGAGCACTTGGTTGTGCCTCCATGTGTACCTTCCTTGAGCCAGGGCTACTTTACATGAGCTTAGGACATGCTCCACTGTTTGTTTTTCATGGCAAAGGGGGCATGAAGGATGAAGGATCGTCTGTTTTTCCCCACTTCACCAGGTTGCATTTGAAGGCAGAAGGTCATATGCAGATCTGAGAATGAAGCTGATCCTGAGAGGGGCCATGTGCCAAATGTCATTCCAAGTGAGACTTCTTTGGAGTGCATTCTCCCACGTTGTCCATTGCCCTTGCTGGCTCTGCTGGACTGCTTTTTGGAGTCTTTGTGGTCTTCTTTCTTTTCTCATCTCCTGAATCATCATGTCTCTTTGGCTTTTCCTTTGGCCTTTGACCACCATTCAGTTTTGGTCACCCCAGTCCTTGTCTGTTGGTCTGTGTGTGTGTCCTGTTATTTCTCTGATCTTGAGACTTTCTTTTGCAGAATCCATCGCCTCTTGAACTTTCCATTTTCTGCCTGTCTTCAGCTGGGGCTTGATTGCTTCAACCACCTTGTCTCCTGAGTCCTCCAGCATGCTTTGAAGTCTGATCTTCCCTGCTTTATATTCCTCCAGGATGGATTTCAGTGGTAGTTTCAGCTTTGCTTGGCGACAGTATAGCGCTATGTCAGTCAGACAGGGTGGGACACCAAGCCATTTCTTGTGAACTTGTTGATTTTGGATTCCATTGCCTCCACTATGCTGGTGCAGATGTCGTATATCATCAGAGGCCATAGGAGCTTTGGTATCAGCATGAACTGCAGACACCAGACCTTGTATTTGCCAGGGAGCCCACACTGGTCAATGGTCTCCAAGCCTTCTTCCGACATCTGTTTGGTTTCTTTTGCTCTTTGTGTGTCTTTCAGCGTATCATCATACCATCTTCCAAGGCTCTTGACTGGCTCTTCTGTTACTGTTGGAATGGTCTGGTTGGCAACACTGAAGACCACAGATTCGGCCACTTTTCTTTTTCCTCAGTGAGAGACTCCGTGATTTCTTTGGCTGAACTTCATTCTGGATGAGGCAACTATGTCGTCCAGCCTCTCCAGCACGTGACGTGTCTCGTCTTCTCTGGATGAAATCACTGTAGTGTCATCCATGAAGGCCTTGAGAGGGGGCATCTTGTATCCATCGCCAAGGTCTGTTTGTCTTGCGTTGCTTGTTGCTGCTTTCAAGATGACTTCCATTGCCAACACGAACAGTATTGGGGAAATGGCACAGCCCATTTGCAATGCCCACTTCCAAGTTGATCCAATCTGTTGTGTACTCCTTGGTAGAGAACCGCATTGAGAAGCCATTGAAGTACTTCTTGAGCATGTCGCGGATGTTCTTTGGCACATGGTACATCTTAGAGCCAACTGTATCATCTCATGGGGTACAGATCCATATGCGTTTGCCAGGTCGAGCCACACTACGTCCAGGTCTCTCTTTTCTGTTTTTGCTCTTTGGATTGCGTCCCAGATCATTGTGGCGTGTTCTACACAGCCAGCCACGCCTGGAATGCCACCTTTCTGGACTGACACATCCAAGTACTGTTTTCATGAGGTACTTGGTCAGCCTTGCTGCCATGACAGAGAAGAAGATTTTCCCTTCGACGTTCAGTAGTGATATTGGCCTGAACTGGCTGATGTCACTTGAGTTTTGCTCTTTGGGGATGTACACACCATCTGCCGTCATCCACTGGCCGCTGATCTTCTGATTTCTCCAAGCTGATCGCAGCAGCCTGTGGAGCCACTCCAGCACCTTGGGACATTTCTTGTACAGCTGGTAAGGTATTCCGTTTGGCCCTGGGTGATGATTTGGCTCTGGCTTTGTCGACCACCTTCTTGATTTCCGCCAACGTTGGAGGCTTGTCATTGAACTGTTCCTCAGGGTTGGTTGGCCACACCAGACCTTGAATGTCGAGTGGTGCTTTGCTCTGTGAGTCAGAGTATGTTTTTCTCAGATGCTGCTCAAGAAACTCCTTTGTCCACACTTAGGGTCCCAGATTTGGCTGCTCGAACAGAGTTCTGGCAAACTGGAAGGGGTCTCTGAAGAAACGCTCTTGTGTCTTCTTCTTTTTGCTTTTCCTTTCCTCGCAGATTCCGCTTTGCTGAGGGCGCTGTGTTTTGCTTTCAGGTCTTCCCAGAGTTTTTTCCAAGCCTTGTTTTTCAGCTGGCAGAGCAGTCTTCATTTGCTTCTTGAGGTTTTTCTTTTGGACCCTGATCTTGTCCATCTTCTTGGGCGTCTGGATTTCTTTGGAGGTGTTTTTTCTTTGGGTAGTTTTGCTCCATAGGCGTCTCTACATGGCATACACAATGTCCCCATATGTGGCTAGTTTGTGTTCCAGGGGGCTGCTTTTCCTATCAGTGCATCGAGTCTTTGGACGATTTTGCATCCAGTTTCCCAATCTTCAGTCTCGTTTGCTCGTGGCAGGTTGAGTTTCAGGCGCCTGGCATCGAGGGCCTGTGCAAATTCCTCATCCGAACCAACAGCGTGGATGTCCTTGGCACTGTGGTTTAAATCCTGGCCTTGGTCTTCCGACGTCTTATCTGCTGATGCAGTGCGCTGCTGCTCATTCAGATGAGTCTTCACACATCCCATCTTTGTCTGTGGGATCTTCATGCCACGGGTGGTAGCGAAACGCTTTCCACAGACACATGGATATTCCATTTGGTCCATGTTCGTAGTCCGTTTGGGATTTGCAGTCGTGATTGGTTGAGCACCGATGGATTCATCATTCTCTCCCCCTTTCGGTGAATCCTGGGGCATCTTTTCCTTTTGTTTTTAGTAGCCACATGTTGAAGGCAAAGTGGGGAGCCAGCCCACAGAGCCCTTGGTTCTGGTCTTTCCCAGTGTCCTCCGGTCTTTCCCGGACGTCCTCCGGCCTATTCCCGGAAGTCAATGGTTTACCCATGCATCAGTAGAAAGAAACTCGTGGAGAGCGTGGTCAAATTACCACCTTCTGCGGTCACTGAGGAGAAACAATCAGGTTTCGAAATGCCAATATATGACCAGGAGTTATATGTTATCTGACCAGGAGTTATATGTTAGTGAGCTTCCTCCCCATTGGAGTATGTCTCCCCCTTTGGAGACTATAAGCTTACTGAAGGTTCATTTTGAAAAGCATTTATTATTCCCCATTCACCCACTCAAGCACATACTGTTGGTTAGGCAGAATGATCTACTACTGCAGATATGAATGCTTATCACCCCCTATTTCTACTACAATCTAAGACATAAGAGCAAGGTTTGTTTATAATTCAATATATATATATATATATATATATATATCCAAAAGAAAAAAGACACAAGGACAACAAGCTGTCGTGGTTATAAATGAAATTTTCGGCTTTATTTGCCTTCGTCAGCACATGACATCCTCCCTGAATGCCAGCAGGTAAGGTAGCAAGTAGTAAGATATAACATTTCCAACTCGAAAGATTTAAAATGGGATACTTTGATTAAATGTAAAAGCTAAAACCTACAGCGCTGTTTCTTGCTGGTGCAGTCGTCAGGGTATGGTGGGGTCGGTGTTGTCGGTGTTTTTTTTATACGTGTTCGCTGTCTGCCATCACGTGCGGTCAGTGTTTTTCATGTGTTTTTGATTTCTGCTCCCTGATAGGAACTTCCATTGTGTCTGCAATTGTTAACCATTTCTATCCTAGTGTTTAGGGTTGCTAATTTTGGTTTGCATAGGATCATATATTTTTCTGTTAGGATAAATTACATCTTTTTGAAATGTTATTGTATGATGCAGCTCTTTTTAAGATTTTCCAGGATATGTTGTAGTCTATTTTTTTATCTTTGAGTTTCCAAATATATTTACTCAATTCTGTTTGATTTTTGTATCTTTCTTTGTTAAATGACTGTTTATGATTTGCATATCTAGTTTTAAACTGGTTTTCAGTGATACCTATATATGTTTCTTCAGTGTTCTCTGATTTTACAGTGGCTTGGTATACGATATTGCTGTGGAGGCATTTATTGTTTAGAGGGCACTGTTGTTTCTTGGTACAGTTGCAAGATTTCCTTTCTTCACCCTCGTTTGCCTCTGCACTGCTTTTCGTTTTGTTGGTTGAATCAATGATGTTTTTGAGATTCGGCATACATGAGTATGATAATTTGATGTTGTGCCTGTTAAATATCTTAAACAGCTTGTGCTCTTTTGGGAAAGAAGATGTCAGAATTTTAAAGAATTCTTTCCCAACGTTGTGGTTTGATATGAGCGGAAGAGTTAAAACAAACGTTGGGAAAGAATTCTTTAAAATTCTGACATCTTCTTTCCCAAAAGAGCACAAGCTGTTTAAGATATTTAACAGGCACAAC
>JADBJO010004745.1:182604-187286 GCA_016801955.1 Conus betulinus | reverse complement strand
ACTTAACCGATTAAAACAATTACTGTGAAGAGAACTCTGTAAAGATACCTAAGAGTTTCCAAGTCACAACAGCCTTTGTGCATTCGGTGCTATGCCCTGTAACGCAAACAAGAAAGCCGGTTAAGGTTCCCATGAAACCTCACTTCATGCAGACCCTATCAAACCCTGTCACAACTGAACTTTGTACTCATCAAACGAACAACAATGGTTGAAGTGAATTGCGAAATCAGCCTCAATACTTTGTTGAATGCAAAGCGTTTACAAATACTTGTTTCCACTGCTGACTGACTGATTCCATAGCCCCATACCTGCTTTCCATTGGGACAGGGGAAAGAACAATCAGCAGACTAAACATATTTTCCACTTAGTGCGGTTGTATTGAAAGGGAGGGAGGGGAAGGAGGAGAGAGCGGGAGGGGGGGGAAGGGGGGGCGGGAACCGGAAAGAGGATCATTAAAAAAAAAAAAAAAGAAAAAAAAAAAAAAGGATCTCACCATGAGTCACAGCACTGAGTGACACGAAAAAAGAAAGATCTGAAAAGTACAACAGTGGCAACAATTACTAGTAACATCATACCTAGCGCAATTTATTAGGTGCGGGATTTTGATACTGTTGTTTTTCGCTTATGAATACTGTTATTTCTCGTGCTGTTATTGCTGGTGGTGCTTTGACACGACTCGTACTACTACTACTACTACTACTGCTGCTGCTACTGCGACTACTACTAGAACTACTATTGCCGCTGCTGCTGCTGCTATATGCCCTGTGTATCACTACGGTCATGACAAGACGATCTAGCACCTTTGTGTCATAATGGCGATAAGCACACTCATTTCAAACGCGCTCTCTCTCTCTCTCTCTCTCTCTCTCTTCCCCTCCCCCCCTCCCCTCTCTCTCTCTCCACATGCCCAACAGTAAGAGAAGTCGTAAACTAAATAAAACGGTGATGGGTAAGGGTCAGAACGCTTCTTGGAAGAGACAATTACAGGAAAGCCGTAAAACTTGTGGTCAGGTCTACTTGGCGAACAGAGAAAGGAAGCTGGTTACAAATGGAGGGACCCTAGTATGAAAGGAAACATTGGCCGTAGGACTCAGGCCTGAAAGATGAAAAGTCTCTACATGTGGATGTCAGAAAGGAGAACGTTGGCCGTAGGACTCAGGCCTGAAAGATGAAAAGTCTGTACATGGCCAGGCCTGAAAGATGAAAAGTCTGTACATGTGGATGTCTGAAAGGAGAACGTTGGCCGTAGGACTCAGGCCTGAAAGATGAAAAGTCTGTACATGTGGATGTCTGAAAGGAGAACGTTGGCCGTAGGACTCAGGCCTGAAAGATGAAAAGTCTGTGTACATGTGGATGTCTGAAAGGAGAACGTTGGCCGTAGGACTCAGGCCTGAAAGATGAAAAGTCTGTACATGTGGATGTCTGAAAGGAGAACGTTGGCCGTAGGACTCAGGCCTGAAAGATGAAAAGTCTGTACATGGCCAGGCCTGAAAGATGAAAAGTACTGTACATGGCCAGGCCTGAAAGATGAAAAGTCTGTACATGTGGATGTCTGAAAGGAGAACGTTGGCCGTAGGACTCAGGCCTGAAAGATGAAAAGTCTGTACATGGCCAGGCCTGAAAGATGAAAAGTCTGTACATGTGGATGTCTGGCAGGGGAACGTTGGCCATATCGTTTTGGCCTAAACGAAGGGAGTCTGTAGATCTGGATGTCAGCCTACATGTTACGCAGAATGTAACACGGTGCCGGGTGTGAACGGACAGCCTACACCTTACAGAGTCAGTGACACGGTGTCACATGTGAACGGGTATCCTACACCGAAAAATAACATGGTGTCACATGTGAACGGATATCCTACACCGAAAATATCATGGTGTCACATGTGAATGGATATCCTACACCGAAAATAACATGGTGTCATATGTGAACGGATATCCTACACCGAAAATAACATGGTGTCACATGTGAACGGATATCCTACACCGAAAATAACATGGTTTCACATGTGAACGGATATTCCTACACCGAAAATAACATGGTGTCACATGTGAACGGATGTCTTACACCGAAAATTACAAGGTGCGAATTATGAAGGATATTCTACACCGAAAATAACATGGTGCCAATATGAACGGATATCCTACACCGAAAATAACATGGTGCCAGATACGAACGGATATCCTGCACCGAAAATAACATGGTGCCAGATATGAACGGATATCCTACACCAAAAATAACATGGTGCCAGATATGAACGGATATCCTACACCAAAAATTACAAGGTGCGAGTTATGAAGGATATCCTACACCGAAAATAACATGGTGCCAGATATGAACGGATATCCTACACCAAAATTAACAGGTGCGAGTTATGAAGGATATCCTACACCAAAAATTACACAAGGTGCGAGTTATGAAGGATATCCTACACCGAAAATAACATGGTGCCAGATGTTGAACGGACATTCTACACCAAAAATTACCATGGTGCCTGGTTGACCCCAACAGTGATGCAACGTGCTCGAGGCTTGAAGTTCGGACCGATACAAAAATTGTCATTTTCGCTGCCCATGTTATCGCGCTATTCTTTGGTGCATGTAAACATCACACCTAAATGTACCTATCCAAACAACCATAATAAGTAGACATCCCTAATAAGGCCAATGTACCTATTTCAACAACTAAAAAGTAGACAGGCCTGAACTGGCCAGTACAACTATCCAAACAATAATACACAGTGGACAGCCCTGACATCACGATCAGCAAGGAAGATACATGACAACACCATGGGGAAAGTAACAACAAACAGCAACATCAAGAACGTAAAAACAAAGATACAACGGGTAAGGACATCATGAAAAGGAAAGATAGAAGAGGCCATGGGATAAGATATGTTGCTTATAGCCCAGCCGACCGCAAAGTGCCATATCAGGGCTGGAGGCCATGGGAAGAAACGACAGATCGATAAGGAATCAAAAAAGGAGGACAAAAGACAAAAGGAAAGATGAGTGTGGTCATCATGAGTATGGAATCATAGATGATGACATCATGGGAAAGGAAAGGGAAGGGAAAAACACAGACCAATGTGCCTCTTACAGAGAAATCAACACACACAGCATCGGTGTGGACATGATAACAAGCACACACGGATATGGACATGGTGAGAAAGGACAGATGGAAATAGACATCATGAGAAAGGACAGATGGAAGTAGACATCGTGAGAACGGACAGACGGAAGAAGACACAACGTGAGAAAGGACAGATGGAAGTAGACATCATGAGAAAGGACGGATAGAAGTAGACATCATGAGAAAGGACAGATGGAAGTAGACATCATGAGAAAGGACAGATTGGCGGGACATGGAGAGAAAGGACAGATTGGCGGGGACATGGAGAGAAAGGACAGATTGGCGGGGACATGGAGAGAAAGGACAGATTGGCGGGGACATGGAGAGAAAGGACAGATTGGCGGGGACATGGAGAGAAAGGACAGATTGGCGGGGACATGGAGAGAAAGGACAGATTGGCGGGGACATGGAGAGAAAGGACAGATTGGCGGGGGCATGGAGAGAAAGGACAGATTGGCGGGGACATGGAGAGAAAAAGGACAGATGGCGGGGGGCATGGAGAGAAAGGACAGAGTAGCGGGGACATGGAGAGAAAGGACAGATTGGCGGGGACATGGAGAGAAAGGACAGATTGGCGGGGACATGGAGAGAAAGGACAGATTGGCGGGGACATGGAGAGAAAGGACCAGATTGGCGGGGGGGCATGGAGAGAAAGGACAGATTGGCGGGGACATGGAGAGAAAGGACAGATTGGCGGGGACATGGAGGGAAAGGGAGGATGAGTGTGTGGGCATCATGACAAAGGCAGGATGGACATGGACACCCTTAGGGAAAAAAGGACAATATGAAATGTAAAGATGGATATGAAAACATGGTGAGGAAGGAAAAAAGCACACATGAAATGTAAATGATGGATATGAAAACATGGTGAGGAAGGAAAAAAGGACAACATGAAATGTAAAGATGGATAGAAAACATGGTGAGTAAGGAAAAAAGGACAATATGAAATGTAAAGACCGATAGAAAACATGGTGAGAAAGGAAAAAAAGTACAATATGAAATGTATAGATGGATAGAAAACATGGTGAGAAAGGAAAAAAACACGATGACATAAGACAGAAACGGGAGCATGAGAGAACACACGTTAAGAAAGAACATAGTAGTTGAGAACATGACAGGGAAGGACAGACTAGATGAGACATGGTGAGGAATGAAAGAACATAGTAGTTGAGAACATGACAGGGAAGGACAGACTAGATGAGACATGGTGAGGAATGAAAGAACATAGTAGTTGAGAACATGACAGGGAAGGACAGCCTAGATGAGACATGGTGAGGAATGACAGAACATAGTAGTTGAGAACATGACAGGGAAGGACAGACTAGATGAGACATGGTGAGGAATGAAAGAACGGATAAGAGATGGTGAGGGGGAAAGGGTGAACGAGGACGCCACAGTTAAAACAAAACACGAAAAGGCGAGACGGCATGGGAAAAGAAAACGATGGATGATGACTTGGTGAGAAAAACGATGGATGGGACCATGGTAACAAAGACGATATGCACAATGTGAGAAAGGTCAGTGACGATGAGGACAATGTGAGAAAGGCCAG
>JADBJO010004745.1:162604-175104 GCA_016801955.1 Conus betulinus | reverse complement strand
TGGTTCTGCAACCTGAGAAGGATTACCATAATTACAAACATGTAAATAATCCCCCCAAAGCGAAAGAAGTAGTTGAAAACATGATTGAAAGCTTAGAGCTTAACGACATTTGGAGAGATTTAAAAACCCGGAATGTCTCCGTTACACATGGAGAAGAGCCAACCCTTTTCAACAGGCCCGGTTAGATTATTTTTTTCTTATTTCAGATTCAGTTGTTTCATTTGTAAACGACGCAGATATTGAATGTGGATGCAGAACCGATCACTCTGCAATTTCACTAAGCCTTAAATGTAAAGAAACTGTCAAGCACAATACCTTCTGGAAATTGAAGATAAAGAATATATGCATGAATAAATATGGAGATTGAAAAATTCAAAGAAGACTATTCAGTAAATGTGGGCTGGAAAGACATTGGATGAAAATACACAGCTTTCTGTCCCAGATGATGTCTTCCTCGATTTTCTGCTGATGAAACTTAGCTAAAAAACAATTGCATATGCTACAATGAAGAAAAAGAAATTGGCAGATGAAGACAGACAGCTAGAAGACGATATGCGAAAACTGGAGAAAGTTAAAAAAAGAAAACATGAGAAGACATATTAATAATGGAAATGCAAAAAAGAACAATTAAGATATATTTGTGAAAAAACGTATGGAAGGGGGTATTATTAATGTCCAGGGCTAGATGGGTAGCTGATGGGGAGAAATTAGTGTATATTTTTGCAATCTAGAAAAGCGACGCTATGTTAGTAAAAAACATGGCTATACTCATAGACCAGCAAGATAAAATTTTGATAGACCCAGAAAGATATCATCCAAGAAGTGCAGAGATTTCATAATCATTACACGCTAAATCTGTAGTAGATGATTGTGAGATTAGAAACTTAGTGAATGACATCCCTTGTATAAACAAAAACAGACGCAGAAAGATTAGAGGGAGAAATAACGTTAGAAGAAGCTACGTATGTTCTGAGTAAAATGAAAAATAATAAAAGTCCAGGCACAGACGGCTTTAGTGCAGAATTCTTTAAAGTATTTTGGAAGAAATTAGGTGGGTTTGTTGTAAGAGCGCTCAAAGCGAGTTTCACAAAAGGAGTGCTAGCTTGTGTACAGAGAGAAGGAATTATAACTTCTATCCCTAAAGGTGATAAACCAAGGCAATACATAAAGAACTGGAGACCTATCTCACTTTTAAATAAAATTTATTAAATAGGATCATCCTGTATAGCAAATCGGTTAAGGTGGCACCACTAGTGAATTTTTGGTCATTTTTGCTTCTCAGGAACTATTATATATACACTCATGAAATTGGACACATTTTAAGAACATGTAAAAAGAAGTCAGTCTGCAAAATTTCAAGACTTCAGCTTTACTGGTTGCTTCAGAAAAAAAATCTATATGTTTGTTACTGGCCGAATTTCATATACTACATGTGCCCACATTTCTTTGGTAGAAAAAGGCATTTTCTAGCAGTTTGAATACTTTGCTATGAAAGTACCTATTCAAAACTACACAAATATGATATATTTGAGCTTATCTAGTACCTTAGACAGCTCATTGTAAATGATCACATTTGGGGGAATAATATTACTTTCGCCTAGCCACACACAAAAATTCACAACTTAGAAAGTATGACAGTTCCCCATTTTCTGATGCCACCATTGTGTTTATCAGTATCTTTTACATATACCAGCCAATTTTCAAGTCTGTAGCTTTACAACAAGTAACAAAAGTTGTTGGGCTCAAAACGCTGGTGTAGAAGAAAATGTACTTTTGAGAAAATGGCTTCCAAAGTTTTCAGTCCTCTCCACATACACATGAGTCTGTAAAAAAAAAATGAATAAAAAGCACACTAACAGTTTAGCAGTTATCCCCGATGCTGCTAGAACACACAAAAAAAAACAACACAACTGACTAGTTAGAACAGCCCTGCCCCCATAACACCCCCCCCCCCCTTTTTTCTTCTCTCTCTTGAGGCTCTCGGCGGCTGATTTTTTTCTATTAGTTTTCGTTTTTTCTTCTCTTTTCTGAGGTTTTTCCTGGTGGCATGCTGGACCCTCTGAATGTCTGCCTGTTCCATAAACTCAGTGGTGAAGGTGCTGGCAGTCAGTTCCAGTGTTTTATAAAAACACCATGATGTCTTGCTCATGGGTGAAGGAATGTTCAACATAGCAACATACCACTCAGCTGAGTGGATGTGATGCCATTCGTGGTAGCAGCAGTTATCAGCAGCCGACTGATATGATGACCAGTATGCTGACCCAGTCTTCTGGGACATCATCTCTGTTGCGATGGAGCCACAGTTGGTGCAGGTCACCTCCAGCAGACAGGCTGCTCCTCTTCGGAAGTCAGCATCCCACTCCAGGACTCTCAGAGTCTGGAAACAAAAGTAATTATGTGTACATTTGCTCAAATAAACTCTTGCTCAATGAATGTGTTTGTGTGTTTTCTTTTTATGGGGAGAAATCAGCTTTAAAGTACAGTATATGTGCATACAATCATACACTGACACATAATTGCAAGTAAAAAATGCGTTTCACACACACACACACACACACACACACACACACACACACACACACACACACACACACACACACAATTGCAAGCAAAAGTGTGTTTTTCACACACACACACACACACACACACACACACACACACACACACACACACACAACTACAAGTAAAATGTGTTTTTCACACACACACACACACACACACACACACACACACACACACACAATTGGAAGTAAAGTGTGTCACACACACACACACACACACACACACACACACACACACACACACACACACACACTCAGAGTAAAAATGCAGACACAACATTCAAAGATACATTTATGAATTGACAATGTGATGTGACACACACACACACACACACACACACACACACACACACACACATGCTTACAACAGTTTCTAATCATATGTTATTCGTAATATATAAAAAACCTAGGCCTTCGGGAATTAGTTTGCTTACCGGCTCTCTGCAATTGGGGCACAGGCAGCGTGCGAACAGCGACTGCAAACACATCAGGTTGATCACCAGATTCATTCCACTCCTGGTGCTTGATAGGCACCATGTGGGTCAGGATCAGTAGATTTGGGCTCGTCACTCTGTTCAATGGGCGCATCACACTACCTGAATCCGACTCTAATTTTCTTTTCTGAGCTTGAAACTTTCCGAATCTGCTGCTCCGATGTGACCGTGGGTGATCCGTCGTTGGGTTGTTTCGATTTCGAAGGCTGTGCTTTTTTGCAGCGATCGGTGCCTTCTTTTCCCTTCTCTTTCGTGTCCCAAACTTATGCAGGGTACTAAACTTTGTCCATTTAAGACTTCTGGACATCTTGAATGCAAACTGTTGTAAATAATAATATGATAAAAAAAACAACAAAACAAGGATTGAATAGAGTCGAACGTAGCTGTGGATGCTTCGTGCAGAAGTGACCGTCTCCACGCCTTTCGGCCAATCAGAATTCGATTCGACAAAAGGCGGTGATGTCATTTTCGGCCAATGAGCTTACGCGTCTTTGTGAAACCAGCTAACTTCGGCTGCTGAGGGTTGCTCTCGTTTTCAGCTTCGTGTCTTTCTGTGACAGACGTTTACGAAATGCCTTGTGTGTCAAGGCGAAGGCCGTTCCTTGCCCTACATTTTGAGTGGTCGTCTGCTATGGTTGACGAAGTGGAAGTACACGAAAACGTGGTCCAAAGTTTGCGTTTTTTTTTCACAACTTTTAGAATTTTTTCATCATTTTCACGCACCACCATAATACGAAACAACAAAATAAACATATTTTGAGACATATTTTATTCAAAGTACATATAAGATAAGTTTACTGACACTTTATAGACCCCAAATCAGCCAAAACCCCAAATCATGATTTTTAACGATTTTTCACCAAAAATCCACTAGGAGTGCCATTAAAGCAAGTTCTACCAAATATAATTGATGAAGATCAAACAGGGTTTATCAGAAATAGATATATTGGAGATAATTTAAGGTTGATATATGATATGATAGCTTATCTAGACAAACATAACCTACTGGGATTGCTTTTGAATATAGATTTTGAAAAGGCTTTCGATTCGATAAACTGGAACTTTATGTTTAAAGTACTGAAAGCATTTGGTTTTCAAGATGATATATGTAGATGGATAGGTACGTTCTATAAAAATATTAAATCATGTGTAATTGTAAATGGTCAGATTTCGGATTGGTTTAAAATTAAAAGAGGCTGCAGAGAAGGAGACCCTCTATCTCCTTATATATTTGTGTTATGCATAGAAATACTGGCTATCATGGTCACACAGAATTCTAATATCCATCGGATCTCAGTGAACAATGTTGAGCACAAGATTTCTCAGTACGCTGATGACACAGAATTCTTACTCATAGGAGATAGGAGTTCTTTTGAAAACTGTATAGATGTTCTTGATAGGTTTGGTTCTGTGTCAGGCCTTCATATGAATGTAGGAAAAACTAATGTCGTTTGGCTGGAAAGTGAGAAAAATTCTGAAATCCGTTATATGGAACATTTAGGTATGGAATGGAATCCATCTAAATTCCGAGTATTAGGAATGTGATTCACTAATGACCTGAAAGAATGTGCAGATATAAATTACTCGGAAAGACTAGCAGATGTCAAACACTTATTCAAAATATGGGTAAAAAGACAGTTAACACCCCTTGGTAGGGTAGCAATATTAAAATCTCTTATCCTCTCAAAGTTGACACACCTCTGGTTACTATTACCAAACCCACCAGACATATTTTTTTCAAACATATCAACAGGCTTGTTACAAATTTGTTTGGAATAAGAAGCCAGATAAGATTAACCGAAAAAACTGCACATAAAAGTATCAAAGATGGCGGCATTGCTTTTCCTGAACTAAAAACTTTTGTTTTATCTCTGAAGCTGTCCTGGATACGTAAAGCTGAGATGTCAACCCATAGATGGCAAAATATTCTGTTGTTTAACTTCCCTAAGTGGTCGCTTATGAAAAAATATGGTCCAGAATTCGTTTCCAAATTCACTAAGTATGATCAGTTTTGGGCTGAAGTTCTTGATGCGTATGAAGTTTTATTTTATTACAAGTGTTCCTCCCAAAACTCCACTGAACTTCTTGCCGAACCATTATGCCACAATAAGCGATTTCAAATCGGAAAGAAGTGCATTGTATCGAAAAAAACTAAGTAGCAAAAATATATTAACTGTCTCGCCCACTTTTTTGATGACGAAGGAAAGTTCTTGCCACATGCACTTTTTAAAGAAAAATATAATGTAAATATTGAATTTGTCACTTTTGCTGACTATAAACTGACTATAATGGACTATGTAAAAAACGTCTGGAATCACAATAAAAAACGATATGTACATAAACTCATCATTGTGCTTTAAACATCTTTTCGCTGTAAATAAAGGCTCCAAGTTGTATTATGATATCATCGTTGCGAATAATCCTAAGCCGAAAATGTTGTGATAAATGGGACATGAAATTGTTGATGCAAAATGATTGGAAATCCTGTTTTTTGTTGTTGTTTTTTTTTTTTTTTGCACGCGCATAAGATACGTGGTGTAAGGCTGCAGTGGTTTCAACTGAAAATATTACACAGGTGTTTATGCACAAATGTTGTTTTAAAGGAGATTGGAATCGTTGAAAGTAATAACTGTAGTTTTTGCAGTACATCCAAAGATAGCACTGAACATATGTTTTGGAAATGTCACATGTACAAGTATTTTGGAATGCTCTCATTGGCTTAATGAAAGAAAAATGTTTTAATGCTGAAAATGTCCTTTTGACAGAAGCACTCTTACTATTTGGCTATGACAATACGATTGTGGGCGACACTGTCTTTTACTTTATAACTAGCCAGTTACCCGGCGTCGCCCGGGTATTATAAGAGAGAGAGAGAGAGAGAGAGAGAGAGAGAGAGAGAGAGAGAGGTCTATAAGTCTACATTACTCAGGTCTTCAGCCCACGTTCAACCATTTATTTCTTATAAACCGATTTATATAAAGAATGTAGTGAAAAATAAGAAAGAACGGTTTTTAACGGAGTTTCATTTTGATAAGATGTGGTGAATGGCGTTCCTAACATCCCTCTGTATCTGTAAACCCAACGATCATTACAATAGTAATCAGGGCTTAAAACGGAGAACTCTAAAATCAGAGGAGTTTTTCAGGTTCTGCTGAATTTTACTTTGACTTCAGTCCCAAGTCATGATAAAGTGTTCTGTGTTTACCTTAGTGAAAAGCAATGTCATACAGAACATGCTTTTGTTTCTTTCTTAAACAGCTCTCCATCCACTTGTGGGTCTGGCAGTTCAGCGCTGATGAATTTGTCTACATCTGTTGGACGACTCTTTGGAGTTTGCCATGTCAAGATGTGGACATGCGGGAGACCGCGCTTTTGCCACGCAATGGTGTACATGTGGCACGTGGTGACATCAAAGATACAGCCCTTGGTGATGACATCCATCAGTTTCAGTACTTTCAGATGGAACACTCCGGCCACCAGATCGTGTCGGCCTTGAGCACGTTGGTCCTTCAGCCAGTTGATCTGTGATCTCATGCCAGATGGGTTGCACGTGAGGGTCAAGAAGAGGTCTGGCCGGCCGTATTTCCTGACGTACGTCATGGCATGCTGCGTGCGGTCGTGCATGTGTCGCGGACCACCTGTAAAAGAGGAGGGCAGGATGATGGGCTGACCGATGTTGGCAGCAGCAGCAGTGTCCTGAGCCACAGCATCTTTGAGGTGGATATACTCTGTTGCACGCAGGGTTTGCTGGTTGTACCGGAAGTATTGCAGGCGTTCTGTTTCAATTTTCGCGTACATGTCAACCAGAAACTGACTAAAGAGGGTGCCTGGCATTGAGAAGAGGGTTGAATCTTCCTGCTCGGATCATGATTCTGTAGGCATAGTGATCCATAGCGGACACTTTTTTCTCAGAAGGAGGCCTATGGCTAGGTCAGCTTGATGCAGGTTAATGCTGTGACCGTCCTCGCCGTGTGGGAAGAGCAGCGGGTACTGCAGGGCATCGTAAGATCTGTGTGTCTCTGCAACACGTTGAAGCTGACTGTCGTGCTGTCGGAGTACAATGTGACGCTTTCCAAAGTCCTGACCGACGATAACACCTGCGACTTCGTCTGCAGATGGAGCACTGAATCTGCGTGGATGCTGGTTTGCAGGGGCTTTGTCGGGTCGTATTACGATCCTGTGCTCAGGCAAGTGCGCTTTGTCCAGGGGCTGTCTTGAAGCTGACTACATAAGGGTTGTGAGAGTGCAGCATGCCTTGCAGGCGCTGAATGATCTCTGGTTTCACACCTGGCATAACCTCACAGAGTCTGGTAGCTTCTTTTTCACTGTCTCCCATAAAGTAAATCTGGAGAATCTGTGGCTTGATTGATGGCTGCGGCAGCAGGGACGCAATGCTGTGGTAGACCTGTCCCTGCACCTTGAATGTAGGCATGTATCCAGGCAGCTTTACATCCCGTGCACATCTGAAGCTAGTCATTTGGAAAGCAGAGCTATCATCTGGAAAGCAGAGTTATACTTTCGTATGTTTGAAAGGACATGACTGGTGTCTGCAGAATTCCCAAGGAGATAGGATCGAAGAGGCTCTGGCGCTTCAATCAGGGGTGCAGCAGTCTGACCTTGCCACTGTTGCAGCAGATTCCTGGTGCCTCCCCTCTCCACTTCAGAGCATGGCAATGTGGGCACTCTGCTGACAAAGTGCCGATGAAAACGTCCTTGTGGTTACTGTAGAGGGTTGAAGCGCTGTAATGAAATGCTGAGTTAAACCATCTGATTTTGGTTGGTTGTGATAAACCCCCTAGCGCTCACACGTCTGTCATGTTCTTGTTCTATTCTAACCTGCCTATGATGTTGACTTTGTTGCTATTTGTTGCCCTGCGTTCTCTATCACTTTTTCGTCTACCTTCCCTCTGTTCTAAAGTTTCTTGCTCCGTATTTGCTGCTTTGCGTTCTTTTTCGCTTTTCAGTCTACCTTCCCTCTGTTCGGTTGTCTCTTGGTGTCTACGTCCTGTCTTGCGTTTTCTGTCTTTCTGTTGTCTTGCATATTTCTCTTCACTGCTTTCTTCTGATCGAGAACGTTGAACTCTGGCCGTAGCAGAAGAAAAAGCGTGTGAGCCGGGTTCTCTCTTTTTAGGCGGCATTGTCACGATTTTAAGTTTGACTGGAAGAATAAAACATATATAAATAAAAGAAGGTTAATTCAGCCTTTCTAGGCGTATATGGTTTGCTATTCAAATCTATAAAAACAGAGAAGAAATGAGATGGAATCGCGATGTCCGAAAACAGACTTTTTGGATGAGCCGAAACGTTCGTCTGCTTCGGAGTTTGTACTAAAAGAATAAATGATAGATTTGCAAATTAGAAATGGACGTTAACTTACCATAGATACATGGAATACAGGGTAGATTGTACAGTAATGATCCTCTATGGAATACAACAAAGGTTGTACAGTAATGATTATTCACGGAAATAACAAAGATTGTATAGCAATGACCGTTCATGTGAATACACGAAGGCTGGCTTTTTCTCCCATAAGGAATTGTTCAAGCGGTTGCAATGGAGATTACGTCAAGATATTTTACGACCGTCTGAAAACATTCTGATGCGTCATTTAACCAAACCCAAATCCAGAACGCGCTTCGACCCCGTCTCGCCCGGCGAGTTTGTCTGTCGTGTAGTGTGTTCCGATGTCCAGTTTTGCGTCTGTGGACGCAAATTGCGTGATCGCCGACCCGACGTTGCTATTTGTAGGACAGCAAGGATACTTGATACCAAATTTGGTGGCGATCGGCCCAAAACTATGGCCGTGTATAAGCGAACAGACAGACAGACAAACTGTGCTTTATATAATAGATACTATTTGCGAATCATTGCATATACGTTAGTAAAAATAAACAACACCCTGCCACAAATACAAGTATTTATAAACAAATTAAGATTTAGATACAAAACTGAGGAACATACTGCATATTTGAAATTAAACCATGCAGATTCTTTTGACTAGGTGGCTAGCATACAGACCATTGATGGATACTGTTTAACATTTATACCCTTTGTCTTTCTTTTCTTTTCAAAAACAAGCTGCACCAATAGATTTCGAAGTGTAAGATGAAGTGTGTGTAAATGATCACTTTTTTGTACATTATTAGAGGCCTGATTTCAATATTGTGCCAAACATAATGATGTGAAAAACATCCCTGTCAGCATGATTTTTCATGATACATCCACCGCTCTCTCTCTCTCTCTCTCTCTCTCTCTCTCTCTCTCTCTCTCTCTCTCTCTCTCGTATTAGATAATGTTTGCATGAATTTGTGAATTCACATTTTTTGGGGTGATTTCTTTCTTTATTTATGTAATACTTACCTTCCACGTATATATACATGTTGGAATGCAGATTTTTAAAAAAAAGTAAAACACACACACACACACACACACACACACACACACACACACACACACACACACACACAAAAACAACAACAACAAAGAAAGAAATGCACACCCAAACAAGGCAGAATTGACACAAAGTTGCCATCCGTCTGTCTGGAGAGACAATGGTGTTGCGCCATGGATCAGTCAGTTGTGGAGTTACAGCGCCTGCTGTGGCTGAAGAGCCCGATCTTTGAGCGGCAGACTCTGTGTTGCAGTTGCTGCAGGTGAAGTCTCCGTCATCAGTGTCTGTGGGTGCCGACGCCATTCTTTGCCCGTCTGCGGCGCCTCCGTTCTTCCCACTGGGCCTCTCTCCTCTGCTCTGCTTGCTTGATGCCGGCCTTGATGGTGGACCGCCAGCTGACCCGGTCTGAAGCTGATGTCTCCAGCTCTGCTGGGTCGAGGCTGCCAAAAGACAGAAATTTTCAATAACAACAAGAAGAAAGGTAAAGAATGAATGCAAGAAAGACACGATGAGGATGTTTAAAAAAAAGAGAGAGAAATAGACAAGACAATGCAAAAATGGACAAGCCATAAACGTAGAAAAAAAAAACCCATAGAAAAACATAGAATAATACAGAAATGGTCACGAAACACAGAAAGACGGTCACGAGCAAGTTTAGAAAGAAAAGAAAGAAAGAAAATATACGGCTGAGCAACTCCAAAAAGGATACAAAGACATCAACTGGATTTTTAAACAGTAACGTACAGGAAAAACAAAAAAGATGGACAAAGAAAAGCAGAAGGTTTTCAAGAAGAAGAAGCTCAACAATGAATGTTTTTGGTTGGTTGGTTGGTTGTTCTCTTCGTGGGCGTCGGCAACAACAACAGTGTGCTGCACTCGCCTCCCGTTGATGTCGTCTGGCCTAACTGGCAGACTACACTAAACCACGTACATCTTGTTCCGCTGGTTTCTTCCCGAGTTTTCTTTCTCCCATCGGGAGGAGATGACTGACTATTCTGTCATAGAAATAACACCTCGGTCCAATGGGAACAAGCCTCAAGCTCTCGCCCCGTTCCGGCGGCAGCGCAGATTTTTCTCTGTGTAAGTGTGTGTGTGAGAGTGTGTTTGTTTGTTTTTTTTTGTTTTTTCGTGGGAAGGTACATTGCTTTCCCCCCGAACACGTGCGTGTATGCGTGCATGAATGTGTGTCTGTCTCTGTGTGTATGCGCGCGCGTAGCTGCATATGTTGGTGCCGGTCTGTTCGTCGGAGCATACAAATTGCTTTCTTCTGTAATTATTTCCCTTGGAAGTGAAGGTTGTAGTAAATCTACAAACATTACTGTACCTCTTTTTTAACAACTGTTTACGTTTCCTGCCTCCTTTAGGATTTTGTTTCAAATTAGAAACCAGAATTATTCAGGAGCAGCTAAATTACCATTTTTTGAAGCAAAAAAAAAAAAAAAAAAGCATTGAACGACGAGGAACAGTGCTATCCAAAAAACAAATCAATAAAAAAAAAAGGCTGGTCTGGAAATTTTGTATGTAGGCTTTAAACCTGCTTGTCTATATAGATAGATAGACGGGTAGGTAGATTTTTTTTTTTTCCTGTCCCCAACCTCTGCGCCACCTCAGAGGCAGTGCACCCAAGCCGCTCATTCCGACACCATGTCCACAGCCACGGCCCGGTCGGCCCCGCCACAGCCCCGGCACCGGCAATCCACAGGCAACAATGTCAAGTCGTCAAGAGGCAACCCACCGGAGGAGAGACACTGCACTGCTGCCGAGTCACTTCGTGGTGTTCAGTGGCGCCTGTTCTGATCCAACATACGCAGGACACCGCCTACTAAGCCCCCTACTGACGACAATAATTGCTTAGTCGCGGAGCCGGCGTGAGTGAGCCCTCCCTCCGGAGGGCGCCACCACGTCCGTCCAACGACACAGCCCCCATGGACTCGCCGATACCGGTGACCCCGACGGAACCAAACCAAGGCCACAGACGTGGAGAGGACATCGAAACTGAAGTCACCATGAGAGCAGGGCATGAAGGGCCACAGAATTTGAGACTTTTTTTTTTTACGCTGATCGATGAGAATGAGGATGATTATGATGATGCTACGGATTTCCATTTCGGTCTGAGACTACATGACAGGGCTGTACTCTATGCTTCCTTTCATAATATATCCCGGCGTCAACCAGCCCGAGAGATACAGACACCTGCAGTGTTGGTCATGAAATTTGAGCAACACTCTCAGAAACGCATCCATTAAGTGGATGAAACTCGACTGTGTGGTCCGTCTTCCCAACTGAGTCCGCAGCAAACTCAACTCTGGGTAGGAGCCGGTCGGGGCAGAAAAACCCACATGACTTCTGATGGGATTCGAACCCACGACCTCCCAGCCGGGAGTCCGCGACGCTAAACCACTTCGCCACGGCGGCTAATCGGGTAGGTAGATCTTTTTGTGAGGGTGATTGTTTTCTTTACGACATCTGTTTTTCTGCACGAATACTTCTCATGACTCTTTGAATTTGACAATTGAAAGTACAAGGCACGGTACATAAATCGCACATATAGACATATCATTATCGTCAATTTCTGCATCATAATCATTTGGCGCCCAACTGGAGAAAAGAAGCGATTGTTCCTTCTCCGTGTTCATTGTCTGCAATGTTGTTTGGCCTGAAAAGTCGAAACGCGTCATGGTTTGTCTTCTTTGTTTTTCATTTTCATCTGGCGGAAGACCTTCTTTCTTTTAAGTTCGTTTCAACTTTGCCTGCAGAGTCATCTGACTTTGAAACTAATTATTATCATTAATATTACCAGTGCCAGTCCCTCAGCAATGGGCCTTATGTTTTCTCCCTGCGTCTGTCTGTTTGTTTGTTTATGTATGTCAGCGGCATTACGCCAAAAGAAAAACAAAGCAAAACAAAACACTGAAGCAGCTATTGGAGTTGTAGGCAGGTGGTAAAGTGTGCACCCATGTCGTTGTGATGGTGTGGAGTTGTAGGCAGTGCAGGCGAAGACAGGCTGATGGCGTCTTCCAATCGGACTACAGTCCAGGTTCCAGGACAAACTGC
>JADBJO010004745.1:145104-155104 GCA_016801955.1 Conus betulinus | reverse complement strand
AAATCGTAAGTTAGGATAGAACAGAATAGGAGCAGTTACAGAGCCTTGAGGGATACCCATATCAAGGAATCTTTTAGAGGAATGAATGTGACCAATTCTCGTTTGGATACTTCTGTTGGCCAAGAATGTTTTAACATAGTCATAGATACGACCAAAAAGCCCAACCGTTTTAACTGGTATAGTAATCGTTCATGCCAAACCTGATCGTATGCCTTATTTATATCAAAGAATGTTGCAAATATATTTTTATCTTTTGGCAAATTGATGTTTGATTTGAGTTGTTAATTTCACTAAATGATCAATGTTTGATCTGCCTTTTCTAAAGCCTCCTTGGTTTACAGGGAAAATCCCACGTTTTTTCGCAATGATAAGACAATCAATTTAAAACAAATTGCTCCATAAATTTGCATACGTGAGATGTCAGATAGATAGGTCTATAACTATTTACATCGTGTACTGGTTTGCCCTGCTTTAGAATAGGGCAAACACGTACAGACATGCATGTCTGCATGTCTGTACGTGTACGTGTGCATTTGTAATTGAAAACATATATTCTTACGCGCCCGTGATTGTGCATGTATGTTTGCGTGTGGAAGGGCTTCTGTTTGTCTGTGTATGTCTGTACGTGCATGGGTATCTATGTTCGCACTTACACATCTCTCTCTCTCTCTCTCTCTCTCTGTCTGTGTGTGTGTGTGTGTGTGTGTGTGTGTGTGTGTGTGTGTGTGTGTGTGTGTGTGTGTAAGTGGGCGAGCGCGCTCATGTGTATGTGTGTGTGTGAAAAAAAAAAAAAAACACCGCGGTAGGACTAGGCACCGGGTGTCTGTTGCTGTGCTGTCATTGTGGGTCAAGGGCACTGCCTGTTGCTGTGCTGTCATTGTGGGTCAAGGACACTGTCTGTCGCTGTGCTGTCATTGTGGGTGAAGGGCACTGCCTGTTGCTGTGCTGTCATTGTGTGTCAAGGGCACTGTCTGTTGCCGTGCTGTCATTTGTGTCAAGGGCACTGTCTGTTGCTGTATTGTCATTGTGTGTCAAGGGCACTGTCTGTTGCTGTATTGTCATTGTGTGTCAAGGGCACTGTCTGTTGCTGTATTGTCATTGTGTGTCAAGGGCACTGTCTGTTGTTGCTGTGCTGTCATTGTGTGTCAAGGGCACTGTCTGTTGCTGTATTGTCATTGTGTGTCAAGGGCACTGTCTGTTGCTGTATTGTCATTGTGTGTCAAGGGCAGGGCACTGTCTGTTGCTGTGCTGTCATTGTGTGTCAAGGGCACTGTCTGTTGCCGTGCTGTCATTGTGTGTCAAGGGCACTGTCTGTTGCTGTGTTTGTCATTGTGTGTCAAGGGCACTGTCTGTTGCCGTGCTGTCATTGTGGGTCAAGGGCACTGTCTGTTGCCGTGCTGTCATTTGTGTCAAGGGCACTGTCTGTTGCTGTGCTGTCATTTGTGTCAAGGGCACTGTCTGTTGCTGTACTGTCATTGTGTGTCAAGGGCACTGTCTGTTGCCGTGCTGTCATTGTGTGTCAAGGGCACTGTCTGTTGCCGTGCTGTCATTGTGTGTCAAGGGCACTGCCTGTTGCCGTGCTGTCATTGTGGGTCAGGGTGTACACGATGGTGGTGCGGGGACATGATGTAGATTCTCTGACCTAAAGATGGAACGGGTTCCTGGTATTTAGTTCCTGGTATACACGGGTTCTCCAGGACAGTTTTGTCTAACCAGCCTAAAGTTTGTGTGAAGCGTGAATTTGATTTTACATTGGTTTTGAACAGACTGGATTCCTCTCAAGTGGCTAGTTTTTGCTGCTATTTCACCATTCTCAAGTGTCAGGGCACACAGCTGTGTTGTGTATGGGCGCGCGCGAGTGTGTGTGTGAGTTTCGTTTTTTATGTGTGTGTGTGTGTGTGTTTATTTTAATTTAGCTTTTTCGTGTTTTGTTTCGTTTTGCACTGGAATGATTGCCAGTCGCACCAAACACCTAGCAGATTCGATACCCTGGGCTACCACTATTTTCCAAAAAGTTGATAGTGTCCTTGCATTAGGGAAAAAAATGATGGCAGACCAAAGTCAGCGCTCTAAAAGGATCAAACATAATACAGTTCAAAGCAGCGATGAAGTCAAATACCACACACACACACACACACACACACACACAGACAGACAGACAGACAGACACACACACACACACACACACACACACACAACAGACAGACACACACACACACACACACACACACACACACACACACACACACACACACACACACACACACACTATCACGTACAAGTAGTAGCGTGGCGTCATCTAATGAAAAATGGTAGTGAATGTCCGGTTAAGTAGAAAAATAGTTCAGCATCTTAGTTTTAGAGAATAATTGAAAAAAAAATTCAAGGGAATATTAGTCAAAGATTTCCACGTACAAGGGAATGAACAAATGAGCATTATAGTTGTTTTGTCCACTATCGCTCTTTTTCTGAATAACTGATTCTATTTGGAAATCAGAGAAACATATCGACTTTTGATACAACTATTCTCCCATACACGCCGTCGCATTGCCCTCGTAGCCGTCATGAACTCTGTGACCTAGTTTGTCTGGACATGACCCACTGACGTGCGACTGCAGCATCATGGAGGTTACGGCACAAAGCTACACGGGACAGCCTGAGGCAGCGAGCCTTCAGTAAGGTTACGGCACAAAGCTACACGGGACAGCCTGAGGCAGCGAGCCTTCAGTGAGGTTACGGCACGAAGTTACACGGGACAGCCTGAGGCAGCGAGCCTTCAGTGAGGTTACGGCACGAAGTTACACGGGACAGCCTGAGGCAGCGAGCCTTCAGTGAGGTTACGGCACAAAGCTACAAGAAGGGTTGTGTTAGTCTTGAATACACGTTAATTCCTGTTTGTTCATTTCTCCAGTTGTCGCTGTGCGGATGTGGCGTGTACAGGGTGTATGGGCAAGCTTAAGGACTTTTTTTTCGGGGGGGAGGGGGGGTGGGGGGTGGGGGTCTCCTTGTTTGATCTGTATGCTCTAATTTGACTAACAGAACTCGTTTCAAAGGGAGGTGACAACCGGCAGAAATTGAAGCAAACTTGAAAGAAAAAAAATGCTATTGTGCCACACGAAAGGGACACACAAATTACAAGACAAAACACGACACAGGGATTATTATGAACTGCGGCCAGTTTGAGGAGATCAGTGGTTGACTGCTCGTTCTTCGTCTTCATTGTCCGGAATGTTATCTACCTTGTCTGAAGAAGACCTAAGAGGACGAAACACGTCATCCATCGTCTTGTAATTTGTTTGTTCCTTTCGTTTGGCGGAATAGTTTTTTTTTTTTTTTCTCTTATAAGTTGACAAAATTTAAACTCTTAAGGCGCTTTTTTGACGACTTTATCATCATGATCATGATCATGATCATGATCGTCATCATCATCATCATCATCATCATCATCATCGTCATCGTCGTCGTCATCATCATCATCATCATCGTCACACACACACACACACACACACACACACACACACACACACACACACACACAGAGACACGCACACACACACACACACACACACACACACACACACACACACACACACACACGCACGCACGCACACACACACACACATACACACACACACACACACACACACACACACACACACACGCACGCACGCACGCACACACACACACACACACACACACACACACACACACACACACACACACACACACACACACACACAGTTGTCGCTTGAGAGCGTGAAACCAGTCATCCGTAACAAGACGGGAAAAGACCAAAAAATAAGGAGGCGGGGGTGGATGGGTGGGAGTGGGTGGTGCTGTGGGAAGGGACTGGGGCTGACTGGGGTGAAGGGAGGGAGGGGGTAGGGTGGTGGTGAGGGATACAGATAAAAAAAAACAGCGATGATTCGATTAGTTTAATATGTGAATTTACAGTTCATAGTGTCCGTACTAGCAACATCCTATTAAAAAGTGATTAACATATTCATTATCCTGTGTGAACAGCCACACCGTTTTTTTTTCAGACTGGGATAAATTTGGAATGGTCAGACTACTTCGCCGGCCAAATGAAGATTAATTCAGTACTTTAAATGTAGATTACATACTGGGTACATTTTGGTGTAAAAGTTTGCTGGAATTTGACGGAGTCCCGTTCATTATTGCAAACTCTGATTTCCTATTTTAGTGACCAGCTAAATGCGTCCGCCATGTCTTCACTGATATGACAGAATATCTATCATTAAAAATGTCCTTCTAATCTATGCCGAAGACTGACTTGAACATCATGTGTTATCATGTGGCAATTGTCTCTCATTGGATTTGTTTCCATTTCAGTTTCTAGTTTCTGAGAAGACTCGCTGGATGCAACGGCATTTTGATCATCACTGCTGTTACCATATTTCACAATTCCATATAAGAACCCAAACAAATTTTCAGGTCAAGTTCAGCTTGAATCTATCTGTCAAGAACACTGACAAAATAAAGCATGACAAAGTTCAAAAACAGTTATACCAAGTTCCGGCTGTCATTTAAAACAAACAACTAAACTAAAAATGAGTAACCATGTTGATTATTACAGATAGACTGACTGGCTGAAAGTGTCCGCCATGTTGCCGGTGATTGACTGACTGGCTGAAAGTGTCCGACATGTTGCCGGTGATTGACTGACTGGCTGAAAGTGTCCGCCGTGTTGCCAGTGATTGACTGACTGGCTGAAAGTGTCCGCCATGTTGCCAGTGATTGACTGACTGGCTGAAAGCGTCCGCCATGTTGCCAGTGATTGACTGACTGGCTGAAAAGTGTCCGCCATGTTGCCAGTGATTGACTGACTGGCTGAAAGCGTCCACCATGTTGCCAGTGATTGACTGACTGGCTGAAAGCGTCCACCATGTTTGCCAGTGATTGACTGACTGGCTGAAAGTGTCCGCCATGTTGCCAGTGATTGACTGACTGGCTGAAAGCGTCCGCCATGTTGCCAGTGATTGACTGACTGGCTGAAAGTGTCCGCCATGTTGCCGGTGACAGGATAGGAGTCACTGTAGACTCACCCAGCATGTCCTGGTGTCCTTTGCAACAAGATAGGAGTCACTGTAGACTCACTCAGTCTGTCCTGTTGTCCTTTTCAACAAGATAGGAGTCACTGTAGACTCACTCAGCATGTCCTGTTGTTTCTTTTCAACAAGATAGGAGTCACTGTAGACTCACTCAGCATGTCCTGTTGTCCTTTTCAACAAGATAGGAGTCACTGTAGATTCACTCAGTCTGTCCTGGTGTCCTTTGCAACAAGATAGGAGTCACTGTAAACTCACTCAGTCTGTCCTGGTGTCCTTTGCAACAAGATAGGAGTCACTGTAAACTCACTCAGTCTGTCCTGTTGTCCTTTGCAACAAGATAGGAGTCACTGTAGATTCACTCAGTCTGTCCTGGTGTCCTTTTCAACAAGATAGGAGTCACTGTAAACTCACTCAGTCTGTCCTGGTGCCCTTTGCAACAAGATAGGAGTCACTGTAAACTCACTCAGTCTGTCCTGGTGTCCTTTGCAACAAGATAGGAGTCACTGTAGACTCACTCAGTCTGTCCTGGTGTCCTTTGCAAAAAAGGTTGGAGTCATTGTAGACTCTGTCTGTCCTGTTGTCCTTTGCAACAAGATAGGAGTCACTGTAGACTCACTCAGCGTGTCCTGTTGTCCTTTGCAACAAGATTGGAGTCACTGTAGACTCTGTCCTCTTGTCCTTTGCAACAAGATAGGAGTCACTGTAGACTCTGTCCTGTTGTCCTTTGCAACAAGATAGGAGCCACTGTAGACTCTGTCCTCTTGTCCTTCGCAACAAGATAGGAGTCACTGTAGACTCTGTCCTCTTGTCCTTTGCAACAAGATAGGAGTCACTGTAGACTCTGTCCTCTTGTCCTTTGCAACAAGATAGGAGTCACTGTAGACTCTGTCCTGTTGTCCTTTGCAACAAGAATAGGAGTCACGGTAGACTCACTCAGCATGTGCTGTTGTCCGCGGCACTGCCAACCCCAACTCGTTGTTTTTTTTCAAACCAGTGCATTGAATTTCATTGATTTCATTGATGTTATGTATTTCATGTTGTGTTCTTGTTTTCATCATCATTTTTAATCATTATCATTATTACTATCATTACTGTTATTATTACTAGTATTGCTATTATAAGGGCCTATTATTATCTTGATTATATCATTATTATTATTATTATTATTATCATTATTATTATTATTATTATTATTATTATTATTTCAAAGTGACCATGGAGGTCACTAATACTAACAACTTTTCTTGTCATAGTTTACATGTTGGTATGAGACGTCATATTGGCTTTGAGCCTGGTTGAAGTTTTGAGCTGTCTGAATTGTTGAATCAGTCACGCTAGATTTAAGAAGGGTTGTAGTCAGTTTGGAGCTGTGTAAAATTGTGTCGTCAGTAAGTCTTGACAGGACACCGGGCTAAGCGTGGAGTTTAACTATCGTGTGGGAGTCAAGATTACTTTGGGGCTGTCACCAGCTGCCGTGGCGAAGTGGTTAGCCTCGCAGACTCCCGGCTGGGAGGTCGTGGGTTCGGTTCCCATCGGAGCCATGTGGGAGTTTTCTGCCCTGACCGGCTCCTACCCAGAGTTGAGTTTGCTGCGGGTTCAGTTGAGAAGACTGGGACCACACAGTCGAGTTTCATCCGCTACATGGATGCGCCTCTCAGAACGTTGCTCACTTTTTTTTCAGACCAACAACACTGCAGGTGTCTGTATCTATCGGGCCTGGTCGACGCCGGGATACACTACGAAAGTAAGCGTAGAGTACAGCTTTTTCATGCAGTCTCAGGCCGGAATGGAAATCCGTAGCATCATCTTCATTATCGTTGATCAGCATTGAAAACAGAAGACCTAAAATCTGTGGCCCTTCATGCCCTACTCTCATGGTGACCTCAGTTTCATGTCCTATCCTCGTCTATGGCCTCGGTCCGTCTGGGTCACCAGGATTGGCGAGTTCATGGGGGCTGTCGTTGGACGGACGTGGTGGCGCCCTCTGGAGGGTCCCAGAGTAGACGTCCAAGGCCTTGGTTCGGTCTGTCGGGATCACCCGGTGTCGGCAAAGTCATTGGGTTGGAGGGCGTGGTGTGGCGCCTACCAGAGGGAGAAAGCTCACGGACACCGGGTCCGCGATTAAGCAATTGTTGTCGTGAGTAGGGAGGGGGCGGGGAGTGGGGGGTGGGGTGTCTGTGCTTAGTAGGTGGGTGTCCTGCGTATGTTGGATCAGAACAAGCACCTCTGAACTCCACCACCGCAGTGTCTCCTCCAGTGGGTTGCCTCTTGATGACTTGACATTGACTGCTTCCTATGGATTGCCTGCACCAGACTACGGGCGGGACAGGCTTGTCTGTGGCTGTGGATGGAGTTGAGCGGTGTGGGTACATTGCCCCACAGATGGGGCACAGAAGATGGGACAGCACAAAAAAGAGAGACATCAGTTTAAAGTCGCAGGCTAAAAATCACAGTCCAGAAAACATGTCAGTGGCCACTTTAGACCGGACAAAATATAGAAGTATATTTCAGGCCACACTACATATATATGGTCGCTTGATACCGCACAAGATACGTATGGGCCGCACAGGCCGGACAGCAATAGATGGCCACTTCAGGATGGACAGCAATGGACAGCCACTTCAGGCCTAGCAGAAATATACGGTCATTTCAGTTCGGACAGTAATATATGGCCGTTTGAGGCCGGACAGAAATATATGGCCATTCAGGCCGGACAACAATATATGGCCGTTTTAGGTCGGACAGAAATATATGGCCATTTCAGGCCGGACAACAATATATGGCCGTTTTAGGCCGGACAGAAATATACGGCCATTTCAGGCCAGACAACAATATATGGCCGTTTTAGGCCGGACAGAAATATACGGTCATTTCAGGCCGGACAACAATATATGGCCGTTTTAGGCCGGACAGAAATATACGGTCATTTCAGGCCGGACAACAATATATGGCCGTTTTAGGCCGGACGGGTCTCCCTTTGGATGGAGGGCGCCACCACGTCCATTCAGTGACATTGCTAATGACCTTTGATGAACTGATGACCTTGACCTGACCTCACCAAGGGCATGGGCCTGGAGGGGACTTTGGAACAAGGTCACCATGAAAGCAAGCAGAGCACGAAGAGCCACAGAATTTGAGACTTTTTTGCGAGGGGCGGGGGAGGGGGGGGGGGGGGGGAGGGAAGGAGAGTTGTCTGTAGTTTAGCAGACTGATCATTCTTTAACAAATTTACTTTCTGCTATATGTTGCCTATGCCTGCAGTGCCGTAAACTCTTGATAGAAAGGCAGTTGTCCTCTTTACGCCTGCGTGGGAAATGCTCATGTTTTCATTGCTATCAAATTGTCAAGAAACCAACTGTTTTTTTTTCCCCTCCCTACATATCACTGGGTTATCTCCACTTATGTTCAGTACTCAGTGTGTGACAGGTGACGCGGTTCCACTCACACCAGCTGTGCTACACACCACACGGCGCGAGGAGCCCCAACACTGATGATTTACCTGTCAACAAGGACGGTCAGAAGTGTACCCACAATGTCTTCACCTACTGTTTCCATGATTTATTATCGTCCCTTCCACAGAGCTCCTGGCAAAAATCGATCCAAAACTGACATACAAGTCATCGTGAGAAAGACATCACATACTGCACAAAGTTAACCAGAAGAGTAATGAACATTGTTCAATAGAACACAGCGTGAGCCCAGAGATTTACAGCCATATTACTGTGCTAAGCACACACGAAAGACATCACAACATGAACCAAGTGATTAAACCCCTATATTGCTGTGTCAAACGCACCAAACACAGTACCATGCCAGAAATTAACCCTAATATTCCTCTGTCAAACAGACCCAAACACAGTACCATGCCAAGGGATTAACCCCTATATTCCTGTGACAAACTCACAAAACACAGTACCATGCGAGGGATTAACCCCTATATTCCTGTGTCAAACTCACAAACACAGTATTATGCCGAGGATAAACCCCTATATTCCTGTGTCAAACTCACAAAACACAGTACCATGCCGAGGGATTAACCCCTATATTCCTGTGTCAACGTACCAAACACAGTTTGATGCCAAGAGATTAATCCTTAAATTGCTGTGTGACATACCAAGGGATTTAACCCCTAGATTGCTGTGTCAAACACATCAAACACAGCTCCATGCCAAGGGATTAACCCCTAAATTGCTGTGTCCAACGCACCAAACACAGTCCCCACACCAAGAGATTAAACCCCTTCATTGCTGTGTCAAACGCACACCAAAACACAGTACCACACCAAGAGATTAACCCCATATTCCTGTGTCCAACGCACCAAACACAGTACCATACCAAGAGATTAACCCCTTTATGCTGTGTCCAACGCCAAACACAGTACCATACCAAGAGATTAACCCCTAAATTGCTGTGTCCAACGCACCAAACACAGTACCATACCAAGAGATTAACCCCTTCATTGCTGTGTCCAACGCACCAACACAGTACCACACCAAGAGATTAACCCTTATATTGCTGTGTCCAAACGCACCAAACACAGTACCATACCAAGAGATTAACCCCTTTATTGCTGTGTGTCCAACGCAGCAAACACAGTACCACGCCAGTCACAGGATCCAGCCCAGGCACAAAGGACATGACAGGAAAGCCTGACCAACGTTTGACCTTTGACCTGATCTACCGGCTGCCTGTCATCAGTCCCGTTCCATCAGGAACTGTGTTGTCACTGTTATTGTGTTGTTATTGTTGCTTGTTCATCAGGCCCTTTCTACCGGGAACTGTGTTGTCACTGTTATTGTGTTGTTATTGTTGCTTGTTTCATCAGGCCCTTTCTACAGAAAAACTATTGAAGTTGCAGGACACTCCATATGTCCATATCCTTTCGGTTTGTCCGAACGGTTCAACGTGAAGAGAAGAGAGAGAGAGAG
>JADBJO010004745.1:125000-131868 GCA_016801955.1 Conus betulinus | reverse complement strand
TAGGTCTATTCCAATCTTCCACTCTGGCGATCCGACATATGAACAAAAAGCGGAACAAAGTGTCCGCAGCCGTTTCAGCCTCAGTATGAGTGGGTGAATGTGCACGTACACTCGTGTGTGCGTGCGTGCGCGCGCGCGCGCGCGCGCGCGCGCGTGTGTGTGTGTGTGTGTGTGCGCGCGCGCACGTGAGCGTAATCTAAACTTTGTGCGCTGTTGCACAAAAATGTAGTCAACAAATTTTAAACATTTAAAAAAAAGTTAAGATGCACATGAACACGTCGCATATTCACATGTCCTTAGATTGCTCAGAAGTTTAAAAACCGAGTTAACAGGGTCAAAAAACCCGGTTCCTTATCTACATTCATTGCTCTAGTCTAAGTCTAAACTTGACTATTTGTGTAGTTACACCGATATACACCGACTACACACGCCAGTCGCGGTGGCTTCGATTCTTTGATGTTTCTCTATAACTGGTGTCGCGTGATATTATAGACTCGTGTGTTACTGAACTTTGCCGATGCTAGTTAAACATGGCGTAGTAATCCAAGTTTGGACTACTTCTTATAAATATTCTGTTTCTGTCAAGCAGGTATGTTTGGTGATCAGAATTTATTCTATGCAGACGAAACGGTATAATTGGAAGATTCCTTTTGAAACACAAAATCAGATTAAAGTTATAGTCATCATTTCATTCTGATGATTTTCAGGGAACATAGTGTACGCGTGTTTAGACATTGCTGTTATTAGGCCCAGGTCCCCCCCCCCCCCCCCCCCCCCCCCCCCCCCCCCCCAAGCTAGCGCCTTTCGCATTCTATCATTGATCGTTGGCCAAGAATGGGGACAGGATGGGCAGGCGCAAAGAATACTTGTGGCCTGTTTCTCAAGAAAAAAGTATGACGCAATTCTACAACATCTTGAGGGGAGGCTCGAAATTCCAGAGAGAACTCGCACAACCCTCCAGCGCAATGTCGCAAGACAATTGAGGAGAAAAGAGTTCCGTGTTGTTGCGGGCCAACAGTTCTTTGGCGATAAGAAGGTTATTGTTTATGAACTGAGGAGGAAGAAAAAATGGTTCACTCACAATTCAAGGAGAAATTGGGATGTGGATCCAAAGCCGTATGTTACGACCTGCGAGAAAACACTGCAGGACTTCCCGTAAAAGCTGTGAAACAGATCTTATCCGGGTCAAAATCATATCAGAAGAGCTGTGCCAAGTTTACGAACAACCTGAACCTGTTAGCGTTTCATCTAAAGCGGTAAACGAAAGGCGGTAGGTCGATCTCATTTTCATGAACAAAGTGCGTGTTGATGAAAAAAAAAAAACAACGTATTCTTACATCCTGTCAATTCCTGACACGTTTTCGCGATTCAGCTTGCTAAGGCCTCTGAAAACAACATGCAGTGTGGAAGTAGCCAGAGCCCTCTCGAGAGTATTCTCAGAACATGGGTGTCCCAAATACTTTCAATGAGACAGGCAACCAGTTCCGTGGAGTGGTGGAAAAGCTTTTGGAGCACAGAGGAGTGAAAATCATCCGAAGTAGCCCTTACCACCCGCAAAGCCCAGGGAAAGTGTGAAAGATCGCACAAAGATGGGAGGAAGAAAATAGAATTTGCGACACGCAGAAACGCAGGTTCAACTGGGCACATTCGCCGTATAAATTGAGGACGCCATGAACTGCGCAGCAAGAGAAGTTCTTGGGTTCCAGACACCAGCAACAGTCTGCATGAAAAGAGACATGCATAACATTACCAAACGCCACTAAATCTCACACAAGATGCACACTTAGACGTCTGCTACGAACCGACAAGTCGTCGACGTGCAGACTAGGTGAGAAAAAGTACTTGTGAGATTCCCCGCAATGGTTCAAGACAGTGTAGACGAGGACAAGTTCCAAGGAGGTCCATTTTGGAAGAACTGTACAGAGGAGGGATCACATGCGCAGAAAATGCTTCATCAAATTTGCATGCAATCCCCGGAACGAGGCAGACATTCCTAAGACTCAGTGGTTTTCTGTATGCGATTTTAACAAGCACCATGGCGGAAACAGAAGCGAGGAAAGAACACAAACCAAAAGAGACAGATGCACAAAGAAAGGTTTTACATTCTCATCAGCATGGAAACAGCATTTCCTCATCCGTGGCGGGTATGGATGTCGATGTAATCCATGATCCATTCGGGGACGGAAAATGTCAATTTGATGCTCTTGCGCATCAGATGTCTGTGTTTGGTATACATCGTGATCCGTGCACACAACGAAAGGAGGCAGTGGAACACATTGTAGCACACAAGGACATCTACTGTCAGTTTGCTGAGGGGGGTTTTAAGAAGTACGTTCACAAGATGCAGAAATCCTCCCCGTTTGGTGACCACATCACCCTTACCGCCATAAGTAGAGAAAAAACAACAACCAGATACTCGTCTCAACTGCAGGACCTGAGCACACCACGCTTGTTTCGTCTACAGGAAAGTACAACCATCAGTTGTATCTACTGACACTGGGATTTCACCCCGAGGTTCACTATGTAAGTGTAGCAATATCAAACCTTGGCACTTTTCTGAATGCAATGCCAGAGGAATCAGACAGTGAACCTGAATCCGCGCACGGAGTTCCGTGCGCAGATTCAGGTTAAGGATCGGAGAACCTTGGCCTTCGAGGTAGAAAATAGCGGCACGAAGAGTGGACCTGGAGGCAGGAGACAGCGAAATGGAAGGACTGTAAGGCATTGAGGGGGCAGGACATGCTGATGACTCTGATTGTGTTGAAGTCAGTGAACATGATGTCTTCACCACAGGACGATATAGCAAAGTCAGTGAGTCAGTGAATGACAGCGCAGTACACCCAAATGGTGGGAGTTCATCTCGTAGTCATATTGATCAGACTGTAACACTTCCCCGTGAAATTCAGTCTTTAATTATCCAGAAATGTCTTCAAATCTGTCCCAGTATCAAGGTTTGCTCTGAGTAAAGTTAACATCTTTTTTTCGAGCAGAAGTCAATAAATTTGCAGAAGGCTGCCCCGCCTTACACATTGGTCATCATGTTTTGAGCTTTGTTCCCAGGATTGTGTCTGTCAGACGCATCATTAGGGCTGCAGGGAGGCGCAGTGGCCTTGTGATGGAAATCAAGCGTATGATGAAAAATCAGGCCAGGTGGGCAAAAGCCAGGCTACATTTACAAGAACTAGACTACCGCCGATTCGAAGTGTATGATTATTTGTTTTCTTGGGAAAAAGTTCAAACATGCAAATGTAAACTCAAAAAAAGAGAAAAACGTAGACTATTTCTGTGACTGATATCTGCGCGTCATTAACTTTATGTGTATTTCAAATGATGGTATTTGTATTTTTTATTCAGACGTACAGCGTATAATTGTCGGCCATTTTCAGTTTCTTACAGCCGGTTCAAGAAAGTTGACTTAATATGCTTTGCGTTTTTGTTATTTAGTTACCAAGGCACCGCAAATCAGCTTTTTGTTCTTTCTTTTTTTTTCTTTTTTTGCCTTCATTTTTTTGTTAAGAAATCTGGGTCAAGCATATAGAAGCCATTCTGGTTTCATCATATGGTACAGTGTATTTGTGTTTAAATTACTCGCATGCTGAAGATCAAATACTTCCAGGGTATTCTAAAGTTGAATGTATCCTTGAGTTAACCAGTCATTTAAATGTAAAGAAGTTGTTTGAAGTGAAACCAAGGCCAAAGTAAATCTAAAGGCCATTCATGTTTCATCAGACGGTGATTCGTGTTTAAACTACTCGCATGAGAAAATTCCTAGGATCAATACTTATTAGAGCTTATTAGTTTTCTTACCTCGTAGGGCCTTCTGTCAAAATGAGAGGAATTAGCAAGGAGTCTACTCAACAAATGCCAGTAGAAAGCTTTGTGCAAGGTGCTCAATGTTTTCATTGTTCTTTAAAACTGAATGTGTGAGTTTGGTTTGAATACAAGTTTCAGTTATCTGAACTCTCTCTCTCTCTCTCTCTCTCTCTCTCTCTCTCTCTCTCTCTCTCTCTCTCTCTCTCTCTCTCAGAAAAAAGTCCTGAAGCTACGTTTTGTGATCCTTGTGCACACATCTGCTGAAGGGGCAGATTTAGAGACCATTTGCTAAAGACAGTACGCGCTCAAGCAATTGTTGAAAGACTGCAGAAAGATATAGCGGATGCCCCAACGCAAACCAGAGATTCCAGGTTGCCCTAAACTGGAGCGATCATGTTTGGGATATTAAAACGGTAATTTACAAACCAAGATTTTCCGAACAACTTGCATGTCCAGCCCAACACATCTAACCATGCACACACAAACACAATAGGTGGTCATATTAATGTTCCCATTTGATATTTTTCACGAGGTTCTCATTTCAACACATTTTATCCTTTCATATTTTACCCACCAAAGTATTTATAAGATAACCCTTACCATTCTTTCTAGTTTGAAGCAGTCTTTCTGTATCAGTTCGTAACAATGAATGATTCGTTCCATCAACGCAAACATTGTAATTGTGGGCCTAGGCCCCTGGTAAACACAATATTGAATTTCATCATCCATTACAATGACATTACAATGCTCAGGCGCATCGAAAATAAAAACAAAAAACTATGTTAAAATAAAAAACTTGCTGACAATTATTGTCAATTGGTTACATTTTGGACCATCTTGTAATCACACACACACACACACACACACACACACACACACACACACACACACACACACACACACACACACACGCGCGCGCGCGCGCGCGCGCACACACACACACACACACACACACACACACACACACAAACACACACACACACACACACAGAGGTTGAAACGGCTGCGTACACTTTGTTCCGAGTTTGTAAGTTATATGTCACCTCGCGGAACAAAGTGTCCGCAGGATTTCTGCGGACACTTTGAATGTCAGTTCACGGTACAAAGTGTCCGCAGGGAACAAAGTGTCCGCAGGAGTGTCTGCCCTAGTGGAGTAATACCTGTGTAGGTCAGTTCTCTATAGTGCCGCCCTACTGGAGTAATACCTGTGTAGGTCAGTTCTCTATAGTGCCGCCCTACTGGAGTAATACCTGTGTTACCTGTGTAGGTCAGTTCTCTATAGTAGTGCCGCCCTACTGGAGTAATACCTGTGTAGGTCAGTTCTCTATAGCGCCGCCCTACTGGAGTAATACCTGTGTAGGTCAGTTCTCTATAGTGCCGCCCTAGCGGAGTAATACCTGTGTAGGTCAGTTCTCTATAGTGCCGCCCCTGGCAATGTAAAATGTTATTAGGGTGAGCAGTATATTGTGTTTGTCTTTGTAAAATTACACGCTCAGGTGATCAGGTGTATATGGTGCCATCCTTACAGAACAACACATTGTATGGGTCAGTTGTCTATAGTGCCGTTTTGACAGAACAACACACTGTATGGGTCAGTTGTCTATAGTGCCGTTTTTGACAGAACAACACATTGTATGGGTCAGTTATCTATAGTTCCGTTCTGCCAGAACACCATATTGTATGGGTCAGTTATCTATAGTGCCGTTCTGCCAGAACAACACATTGTACGGGTCAGTTATCTATAGTGCCGTTCTGCCAGCCAGAACAACACATTGTATGGGTCAGTTGTCTATAGAGCTGTCCTTACAGAGACACGTCATTTGGGTCAGTTGTCTATAGAGCTGTCCTTACAGAGACACGTCATTGGGTCAGTTGTCTATAGAGCTGTCCTTACAGAGAGACACGTCATGTGGGTCAGTTGTCTATAGAGCTGTCCTTACAGAGACACGTCATTTGGGTCAGTTGTCTATAGAGCTGTCCTTACAGAGACACGTCATTTGGGTCAGTTGTCTATAGAGCTGTCCTTACAAAGACACGTCATGTGGGTCAGTTGTCTATAGAGCTGTCCTTACAGAGACACGTCATGTGGGTCAGTTGTCTATAGAGCTGTCCTTACAGAGACACGTCATGTGGGTCAGTTGTCTATAGAGCTGTCCTTACAGAGACACGTCATGTGGGTCAGTTGTCTATAGAGCTGTCCTTACAGAGACACGTCATGTGGGTCAGTTGTCTATAGAGCTGTCCTTACAGAGACACGTCATGTGGGTCAGTTGTCTATAGAGCTGTCCTTACAGAGATACGTCATGTGGGTCAGCAGTCTTTAGTGCCGCCAGACATCTTTAGTGGCGTGTTGACGGAGGAACACTTGGAGTTAGTCAGTTGTCTATAGTGATGTCAGACATCTTTAGTGGCGTCTTGACGGAGGAACACTTGGAGTCAGTCGGTTGTCTGTGGCACCCGTCCTGGCAGTGAAATGACTGTGTGGTTCCGTTGTCTCTAGTGTTGTCCAGTTTAGTTCAGCCTGCCAAGAGGAATCATCTCTGGTAAATGCATCTGGCAACTCTGGGCATTCCGACTGCTGACGATTCCATGGAAGCACCCGTTGTTCCGGGAAAATTGCTGAGTGGTCTTCAGCAATGTGTAAATGAGTATAAAAAACGGCTTATGGCAAGTAAAGAAGTAAATTACAGATTGAATGAGCTTTCGATGAATTAGGTCTAGTTTGATGAATGACTTTTTGTACTGGTTTGATATTTTGTTTAATTTGGGAAGTCAGATGCACATGAATTCACACCTCTTTTGAGCCTGCCACTGACAAGCAGTTCATAGCATCATTCATCAATGAACTAATTAGTGCATAATTTCAACGCTATTATTGGCAGACAGAATGAAAACAATTAAAACATGGTCAGTTCACATAACAACGTCATAAATGGCCCACAAATTACCACGTCATCAACAGCCCACAAATTACACGTCATCAACAGCTAACAAATTACGACGTCATCAAAAGCCAATATATGACAACGTCATCAACAGCCAACAGATCAACACG
>JADBJO010004745.1:115000-120000 GCA_016801955.1 Conus betulinus | reverse complement strand
CCCGGTCCCATATGTCGGTTTTTTCATTGATGTCCATTTCTAACCGATAACATGGTTTCCGTTTCTCAGCAACATATGTGAGGCTCGTCTTATGCTTCGGGGAAAAAAAAACAAAAACAAAAAAAAAAAAAAAACAAAAAAACCCCCAAACAAACCTTTCTATAGCTTCCGTTTCTCAGCGAGAAACGGTGGGTTTGTCTAATGCCGCCGACAAAGGCAGATAACGTGATTTCCGATTCCGACAAAGACAGAAACGGTGGGTTTGTCAAATGCCGCCGACAAAGGCAGATAATGTGGGTTTGTCTAATGCCGCCGACAAAGGCAGATAATGTGGGTTTGTCTAATGCCGCCGACAAAGGCAGACAATGTGATTTCCGATTCTCAGTGAGATGTGGGGCGTATGTCCACTGCCACAAAAACATCCGGATGGGCTTCGGATTCTCAGCGATAAACAGTGCGGTTGTCCACCGCCACTTACAACACAGATGATGTAATGTCCACCGTCACAATACAGATGATGTAATGTCCACTGCCACTTACAACACAGATGATGATGTAATGTCCACTGCCACTTACAGTACAGATGATGTAATGTCCACCGTCACAATACAGATGATGTAATGTCCACCGTCACTTACAACACAGATGATGTAATGCCCACCGCCACTTACAACACAGATGAATGTAATGTCCACCGTCCACAATACAGATGATGTAATGTCCACCGCCACTTACAACACAGATGATGTAATGCCCACCGCCACTTACAACACAGATGAATGTAATGTCCACCGTCACAATACAGATGATGTAATGTCCACCGTCACTTACAACACAGATGATGCAATGTCCACCGCCACTTACAACACAGATGAATGTAATGTCCACCGTCACAATACAGATGATGTAATGTCCACCGTCACTTACAACACAGATGATGTAATGTCCACCGTCACTTACAACACAGATGATGCAATGTCCACCGCCATTTACAACACAGATGAATGTAATGTCCACCGTCACAATACAGATGATGTAATGTCCACCGCCACTTACAACACAGATGATGTAATGTCCACCGTCACTTACAACACAGATGATGCAATGTCCACCGCCACTTACAACACAGATGATGTAATGTCCACCGTCACAACACAGATGATGCAATGTCCACCGCCACTTACAACACAGATGATGTAATGTCCACCGTCACTTACAACACAGATGATGCAATGTCCACCGCCACTTACAACACGGATGATGTAATGTCCACCGTCACAATACAGATGATGTAATGTCCACCGTCACTTACAACACAGATGATGTAATGTCCACCGTCACTTACAACACAGATGATGTAATGTCCACCGCCACTTACAACACAGATGAATGTAATGTCCACCGTCACAATACAGATGATGTAATGTCCACCGCCACTTACAACACAGATGATGTAATGTCCACCGTCACTTACAACACAGATGATGCAATGTCCACCGCCACTTACAACACAGATGAATGTAATGTCGACCTTCACAATACAGATGATGTAATGTCCCCCGCCACTTACAACACAGATGATGTAATGTCCACCGTCACTTACAACACAGATGATGTAATGTCCACCGCCACTTACAACACAGATGATGTAATGTCCACCGTCACAAACACAGATGATGCAATGTCCACCGCCACTTACAACACAGATGATGTAATGTCCACCGTCACTTACAACACAGATGATGCAATGTCCACCGCCACTTACAACACAGATGATGTAATGTCCACCGCCACTTACAACACATATGATGTAATGTCCACCGTCACTTACAACACAGATGATGCAATGTCCACCGCCACTTACAACACAGATGATGTAATGTCCACCGTCACTTACAACACAGATGATGTAATGTCCACCGCCACTTACAACACAGATGATGTAATGTCCACCGTCACAATACAGATGATGTAATGGCCACCGTCACAATACAGATGATGTAATGTCCACCGCCACTTACAGCACAGATGATGTAATGCCCACCGTCACTTACAACATAGATGATGTAATGTCCACCGTCACTTACAACACAGATGATGTAATGTCCACCGTCACAACACAGATGATGTAATGTCCACCGTCACAACACAGATGATGTAATGTCCACCGTCACAACACAGATGATGTAATGTCCACCGTCACAACACAGATGATGTAATGTCCACCGTCACAACACAGATGATGTAACGTCCACCGTCAGAATACAGATGATGTAATTTCCACCGTCACTTACAGTACAGATGATGTAATTTCCACCGTCACTTACAATACAGATGATGTAATTTTCACCGCCACTTACAATACAGATTATGTAAATTTTCATCGCCATTTACAATACAGATGATGTAATTTTCATCGCCACTTTACAATACAGATGATGTAATTTATATCGCCACTTACAATACAGCAATGCAGATGATGTAATTTTCATCGCCACTTACAAAACAGATGATGTAATTTCATCGCCACTTACAATACAGATGATGTAATTTTCACCGCCACTTGCGGTACAGATGATGTAATTTCTGAATCTCAATGACAACACTAGGGTTGTCTTATGCCAGCGGAAAGGACATACTGTCTTGGTGTTGTTTCTTAGAGACAAACTATACGGTCGTTAAATGCCATTGGGACAGGCACATTTTTCTCTACTTTGGGAATATAGAATATTTGGATCGGTGCTCAAAACATAAGAAAAAGTGCGAATGACTGTAAAATCGCACGAGCATGTCACTGAGCATATGCTAGAGACAAATGACGATGTATAATGTGCATGTGTTGACTGGCACATGGAACACACCTATCTTATGAACGATGATCCCTCCCACCCAACATCCCCCCACTATGGAATGACGAGTAGGCACTCTGAATTGGTTCGTATGTAGAGCCAGTTTCTTGGTTCACAGCAACACGTGTAGATATGGACTTCCTTTTGTGTCAAACGTCAAGAACACGTCACGTCTTTGGCGAATGGGAAGTGACAGAAATGGGCAGTATACAGTTGCTTAGCGTCACACTGACTTTTATCCGAAGGCACTTTTCTACGTATTATTTGTTTTTTGAGTATGGTAGCAAACGACTCAAACTCACGTAAGGTGGTGATTAACAGAAGATATCTATACCTGTGGAACACGCTGGAAGGCAACGAAGAGCGTTCTAACTCTCAGAACCGGGTAGAATATGGATACAGAACAGTGTTGCTTTACTTCAAACAAACAAACAAAGTAATTTTGTAAATAGGTAACTTCAGTATTTCAATTATCGTAACGTTGCTTTGGATAATATAACGCTAAAATAGTCAAACGAGTTTCTGTATCTGCCGGCAATTCAAAATGAGGCAAGTGGTTTTAAATGTAGTATTGATCAAAACATCGTTCGTGTTCCATTTCCAAACTGTGGCGACTACTTGTAATTTCAATATTGATCAAAGCGTCCTATGCGCTCCAATTTGCAAACTGGGGCGCCTCGTTGGAATTCTAGTATTGATTAAACATCACGACTTGTTTCCATTCAGATTTGTTTTTAATCGACTAAGGCGAGTCTCTCTGTGATTCTAGTGCTGATCAAACTCTGGCGATCCCTTTCAATTCCAGTATTGATCTTACTGTGGCGATAGTTTTTTTTTATTCCAGTATTAAAGGAACAGTTGCCACTTGCTTTATTTCCAGTATTCATCAAACTGTGGACAGTGTTTTATATACCAATATGAAACAAATTGAAACAAAAATGTTGATCGACTCAAAATCCAGGCGGAGAACCTAGCCTAGCGAGTATAGCTGCTGTAAGCAACATAGTAAATAGTGTTTTGCTTTCCAGCAATAGCAGGACTTAACACAGATATTAGGAAGACTGTCAAATTTTACTCTGTTGACAAAAGGGAAGAAAACAGTCTTTAATTGCGAATGCATCAGAAGTAAGGGTCATTGACGTTGTGTAAAATTATAGTAATTTATGGCATAAGTTTTAAAAATTTCTACATATTATGACTATGTCTCCAACATGTCTATCAGAAAAGAACAAAAAATGTCGAAGGGTGTAACTAACAAGAAGACTGGGTGAATTTCACCCCAGTGAAAGAAGATCAGAAACGCAGTCTGGGCTGAGAAGGAAAACGACAACACCCCTGTCCACTGTTCTTCAGATGTATCACACACACCACTGTCCACTGTTCTTCAGATGTATCACACACCACTGTCCACTGTCCTTCAGATGTATCACACACCACTGTCCACTGTCCTTCAGATGTATCACACACCACTGTCCACTGTCCTTCAGATGTATCACACACACCACTGTCCACTGTCCTTTCAGATGTATCACACACACTGTCCACTGTCCTTCAGATGTATCACACCACCACTGTCCACACCACTGTCCACTTCAGATGTATCACACCACTGTCCACACCACTGTCCACTGTCCTTCAGATGTATCACACACCACTGTCCACTGTCCTTCAGATGTATCACACACCACTGTCCATGTGTCCTGTCCTTCAGATGTATCACACACCACTGTCCACTGTCCTTCAGATGTATCACACACACACTGTCCACTGTCCTTCAGATGTGTCCACTGTCCTTCAGATGTATCACACACACTGTCCTTCAGATGTCCACTGTCCACTGTCCACTCAGATGTATCACACTGTCCACTGTCCTTCAGACACACACACACCACTGTCCTTCAGATGTATCACACACCACTGACCATTGTCCTTCAGATGTATCACACACCACCACTGTCCACTGTCCCTTCAGATGTATCAAACACACCACTGTCCACTGTCCTTCAGATGTATCACACACCACTGTCCACTGTCCTTCAGATGTATCACACACCACTGACCATTGTCCTTCAGATGTATCACCCACCACTGTCCACTGTCCTTCAGATGTATCACACACCACTGTCCACTGTCCTTCAGATGTTTCACACA
>JADBJO010004745.1:97500-110000 GCA_016801955.1 Conus betulinus | reverse complement strand
TTGTGAATGGACTGAAAGAGAGGGCACGGCGGGACATAAAAAAAAGGAGAACTTTAACATCTGTGTCAGGCGACCCCTGGACACACTTAAGCCTGACAATTGGGGGCTCGTCCGGGATGTTGGATATCTGAACATCTTATCCATCCCACATTTAGGCCGTCTCACCGCCTCTCATTCAGTTCATTCGCGGGAGGTTGGGTGGTGCCCGTAAAAGATCGTGCACGGCATCACCAACTCCTATCGGATTCACGACTACTAAGAGGATCGAACCACACGCCTCTCAATGTAAACTGAATATTTGTTCACTGTGCAGCTCACGCACAGAATTAGGAAAGTTTGACCGGTCCAGATCAAGGAAAACCCCGCTTGAAGAAGAAGAGTGTCGATACAGAAGCACTGTATCGTAGTTAGTGTAGAGAGGCGTTTATCACCTTCATTGCGCTGCTGAGACAGCAAGTTAAACTTAGTACCCGGAGCAAAACTGTAGAAGAGAATTAGCATTCCAACTCTAAGAATTAAGTTGTCGTGGCTATTCAAGATCCATTACCAAGTAGTGAGGGTAAGTCATAAGAGAGAGTGACGTAATTTCAAGTTCACGTAAATTGTAATTTGTCGTCACCTGCTAATCCTTGGCAGTAACCTTTAGAGTTTATACATGCCTGCGGGCAAGAAAAACAAATCTAAAAAACCAAGGGTGACTACAGAAATAGAAACCATGGATTATTTTGCAAAATACAAAACTGAAGGTGAGTCGCTAGGGCTTAAAGGTAAGGATCTGGCAGACTACGTTAAAGATATGCGCGAAGCGGCAGAACGCGAGGCTCAGCGGAAAATGGATGCAGCTGAGCGTGAAGAACTGCGCAAGCTTGATGCGGCTAAGCAAGAGCGCGAAGCAGCTGAACGTATGGCAGAACGTGAATCTGCAGAACGTCTGCAAAGACACAAAATCGAAGCAGACATAGAAATGAGAAGAATTGAAGCGGAAGAAAAAATACGCCAGTCGATGTCAAACAGTAGCGCTACTTCCAATGGCAGCAACAACGGCGGCGCGAAATTCAAGTTACCATTTTTAGAAGACAATGATGACGTAGATGTATATTTGACACAATTTGAGAGAATTGCAGATCTGAATGGATGGCCGAAAGAAGAGTGGGCCATTCGACTCGCACCCCTACTGAAAGGCAAAGCCAGAGAGATTTATGTTAAGATTCCGAGGGAGTCTATGAATGATTTTGAATACATAAAAAACACTCTGTTCAAAGATGTCACCTCTCTTCTAGCGAGTACAGAAAGAGGTTCAGAACAGCTAGGAAGGAAGCTCAAGAAGACGTAAGAATGTTTGTGGGACAGGTTGGATACCTACCTGACTAGATGGATAGATCTCTCAGGCAAAAAGGAAAAAGATTTGGCTGAAATGCTTATTTTGGAGAAATTTGTCGAAGTGTTGTCCGCCGACCAAGCACATTACGTCCGTGAAAAGCAGGTCACGAACAAAGACGAAGCAATAAAAGCTGCGAAAGCGTTCGAAAATATCCGTACCGAAGAAAGAAACAGCCGACCGCCGCGAAACGTGCAGAATGTCCGTTTCACGGGACATCACGATAATCGGGTAAGGAACCGCAGCGTTTCACCGAGTGATGAACAAAGAACCGGTAGTGTGGAGAGAAAGCCTAACACTGAACAAAGAAACGGTAGCGTAGAAGGAAAGTCTAACTCTGAAGGACGTAGAAACTTCCAGCGAGATTTTGGACCGCGCCGTATTCGGTGTTATAAATGTGAGGGTCCGCACTTGGCTCGATACTGTAAAGAACCTGAAAAGGCAGCAGCCGTTCTACCAACGGTCTCAGCGGTCGCGATCCTGGAAAAGTCACCACTTTGCGAGGAATGTCGACAAATTCCATTCGATCCAAATTGCACTGTAGAAGTGGAGGGCAAATTAGTATCCGCCTTACGTGACACAGGAGCCAGTCTAACAGTAGTTGACAGTAGACTTGTCCCTGTTAGTTGCCTCACAGGTGAAACAAGGGAAGTAACCCTGGCCACATCAGATGTGAAGAAAAGTTTACCGTTAGCCAAAGTTGACATGCATACACCATACTTTGACGGGAAAGCCGAAGTCCTGGTTATGGATCAACCAGTGAAGCCCGTCCTATTAGGCAATGAATGCAAGATAGAGTCGGACGGCAAAGAGGTGCTGGCTAAGATACCAGTCTATGCACGCAGAGAAAGTGCAGCAGCCGTAACACGCGCTCAGGCAAAAGAGGCTAAGAAAAGCAAAGAACTGAAGGCATGCTCAGAACCTTTATTGTCTATGACTCCTCAGAGATTGGCTCGAGAGCAGAGAAATGACAACAGTTTGAGTCAGCTGTTTGACAAAGCTGAAAACAAGGAGTCACATGAAGCTAAGGGAAAAATCACGGAATTTTACATTAAGAATGGCATACTCCGACGCAGACAGAAAGAGGAGTCGGTAGAGTACAATCAGGTAGTAGTACCCAAGACATGTAAGACAGAAGTACTCAGGATTGCCCATGACACTCCCATGGCAGGACACTTGGCAACTAATAAGACCAGAGACAGAATAGTGAGAGACTTTTACTGGCCAGGTATGCTAGGTGACATCTCTAGATACCGTGCATCATGTGACGTGTGCCAGAGAACTACCAGCAAAGGCAGAGTCAGAAAGGCCCCCACTTGAGAAGAGCAGGTTAGTGAGTGCACCATTTCAAAAGGTAGCGGTAGACTTAGTAGGACCCATCAAACCAGCTTCCAGCAAAGGAAACAAGTACATACTTACTATGGTAGATTATGCTACCAGGTACCCAGAAGCAAGTTGTCTAAAAAAACTGTGACGCGACCACCGTGGCAGAAGCCCTGTGGGTGATGTGGTCACGCCTAGGCATTCCGGGAGAGATAGTGACGGATAACGGCACTCAGTTCACTTCTGACGTAATGACTGAAGTAAACAAATTACTCAGCATTAAAGGTCACCGCACTACCCCGTATCATGCCCAGTCAAATGGCCTTGTAGAGAAACTAAACGGAACGCTCAAGCACATGCTAAAGAAAATATGCATGGAACAACCTCAGGAATGGGACAGATATTCCAGCGCTGCTTTTCGCGTACCGTGAAGTACCGCAAAATTCAACCAAATTCTCTCCCTTTGAACTTTGTTTGGTAGGGAAGTGAGAGGTCCAATTCAGGTCCTCAAACAGATGTGGACAGATGATGAAATGGAAGAAGAAGTACGTACTAGTGCGGAGTATGTTACAGATTTGAAGAACAGGGTGTATGACACCTGCAAACTAGCAAGAGAAAATCTTTCGCTAGCATCTGACCAACAGAAGAAGTATTTTGATAGGCACACCCAAAGGAGAACAGTCAAAGCAGGCAGCAAAGTATTAATCCTAGTGCCTGAAAAGGCACAATAAACTACAGCTAACATGGCAGGGACCATACCTTGTGACAGAAAAGGTAAACCAAGTAGACTATAAAGTAGATGTGAAAGGAAAAGAAAAACTATTCCACATCAATTTGCTGAAAGAATACCTCGAGAGAGGAAAAGACAAAGATGTGGCAGTAGTAGTCAGTGAAGACTATACTGCAGGGGATGATGCGAGGGATTGTTTCAGCAGGACTCAAGCAATCCCCATGTTACCACTCACTGAAACAGAAACTTACAAAGATGCGGTCATCAATGACAGTTTGACTGCTAAGCAGAAGCAAGCACTTAGGGAGTTCACAGCAAGACAAAAAAGGTACTCACAGATCTGCCTGGAAAAACGGATCTGGAGACTTGTGAGCTGAGACTAAGTCAAGATAAACCCGTGAGAGTGAAACAATATCCTCTTCCACATTCTAAGATAGACACGATTAAAGATGAAGTGAAAAGCATGTTAGCCATGGATGTCATAGAACCAACAGTTTCATCCTACAATGCGCCCATAGTCCTAGTACAGAAGAAGGATGGAAAAGTGCGTTTCTGTATTGATTACAGAAAATTGAACGCAGTAACTATCTTTGACGCTGAACCGATGCCAAACACTGATCAGCTCTTTGCCAAGTTGAGTAAGGCGAAGTATTTCAGCAAGATAGATTTGTCAAAGGGTTTCTGGCAATTACCCATGAAACTAGAGGATAGAGCAAAAACGGCATTCTCCACACCCACAGGCCAGTACCAATGGAAACGCATGCCGTTCGGAATGAAGAACGCCAGTGCGGTTTTCTCAAGGATGATGAGAAAATTATTATTGCCACTTCAGCGTAATGATGTAGAAAACTTCATGGATGATGTTCTGATCGCCACTGAAACATGGGATCAGCATGTAGAAGCGCTAGAAGCAGTATTCACCAGACTAGGAGAGACAAACCTTACGGTCAAACCTTGGAAATGTCACTTAGGGTTTGAGGAATTGTCCTTTCTTGGTCATCAAGTAGGGAAGGGAGTGATGCTACCAGAAGATGAAAAGGCAGAGAAAAAAAAAAGTGCAGAGCGTCCCAAAACTAAAACAGAAGTCAGAGCATTTTTGGGTCTTGCGTCATACTACCGAAAATTCGTACCAAACTTTGCGGAGTTAGCTACCCCGCTGACAAATCTCACCAAAAAGGGTCAGTCCGACCCAGTCCGATGGAGTGACAAATGTGAGAAAGCTTTCAACACGCTCAAAGACAAATTGATCAGTTCACCCATTCTAAGACTTGCTGACAGTGACAAACCATTTGTTCTCAGGACAGATGCAAGTGACAAAGGGTTAGGTGCAGTCCTGCTACAAGAACATGACGAGCAGCTCATGCCAGTAGCTTATGCTAGCAAGAAGCTAAGTTCAGCTGAACAAAAATATGCGACGATAGAAAAGGAATGCCTGGCAATTGTTTGGGCCGTAAAGAAGTTTGAGGTGTATTTGTATGGCCGGCAGTTTGATCTACAGACAGACCATCAGCCCCTCCAGTATTTGGAGAAGAATAAAACAGAGAATGGAAGGCTGATGCGCTGGGCTATTCAGCTCCAAGGACACGACTTCAGGGTACGGGTCATTCCTGGGAAAGAAAACATTGGCGCCGATTACCTGAGTCGCGCGTTCTAATGTTTCCATGTAACAGAATGTGTGCTGACGTAGCCAACAAGTTTGAGGTTGTCCCATGGAATCTAAATGTTGATTCTGCCAGTCTATGAAGTCTCAGGAATAACTCGTAAAATTTGGCCTCATTGACTTGTGCCTTACGACCACTGGTGATAGTGGTCAATGACGCGTTCTCTAGTAGTGGACCACAAGGAGGTACTGTCGGAGTAGGGTATGGAAGCCAGGGGTACCAAGGATGTGGTAGAGCTTGCCATGCTGGTGTTATTGTACTAGTAGTCAGTGGCGGCAATGTAGCTGCTGTGAGCCACGAAACAGCGTGTTTAGTTTTTGTTCCAGGATAGGAACGTGAATAACTGCGCACATGGTATAATGCAGACTCAGTTATTTAATCTTCGGGTCGTGCTTCAGCGAAGCAAAACTTCGAGGTCTGCAAATTTTTGTGACGAGTACATTCTAGAGCACGAAAAGAGACAAAAAAAGAAATTGGGAAGAGATGGCTGACTGACAGAACTTTGTTCGAGCTAAATCATAGTACACGCAGTGAGAACAGTAGGGGTCGAAGTTGTTCCGAGTTGTATTTTAATATTGGACCTTCTGTGTCATGTTGTTTTGGCTTTGAGCAGTTGCAGAAATAGTTAAAGTGTTTAGTGTTGAAGGAATCATCTTCCTGAGTTGTACATGTGATTTTAAATTGAAATTTTGATGCACATTTCGGGTTATGAAATTGTGCGGAGGACGGAAGAAAGAGGAGATAGTAATTCCTTCGTTCAGTGGCTTGGGGAGTGCAAGCATGTTTGACGTCACTAGTGACGACTTTCCTTTGAACTGGCCAACCCTGCGAGCGAGTATGAAAGTAGGCAGTTTGACGTCACAGACTGACGACTTTTGAAGCTTGGCGGTCGAGCTAGACCTACGTACAGCCCTGTGCAGGGCAGGTGGAAATCATGTCACACAGTGACGATTTTCGGATAACACACGTCATTCAAGTTGAGTTTAAAGTTTGGCGAAAACCTTGAACTTGAAAGGTGGACGTGTTCCACTAGGGAAAACAGAAGAGTGTTTTGATGAGTCAGTTACGATGTATTGTGGATCGAAGACGTTAGCCTTGTGGTGAATGTGCGTTGTTGTAAACTTATCGAAAATGGGATTTTCGACTTAAGGTGGGGGGTGTGTCAGACACCAAGCACATCTCCTCATCGGCTAACCCATTGACCCACATTTATTTGGAACACAATTCTAAATTATGGTGTCTTCATAATTTAGCTATATTACATCATAGAGATGTCATAGTGACCGATGGGTTATGATTGGCAGGATAGGACTCTCCTGTCCTCTCATTGGTCACTATGAACACAGATCAGCGCGACGCTAGGCAAAAGGCTGGAACCGTTGCAGTTCCATTAAGCCCATGCAAGAGGCAACAAGGCGCGCAAGCTCCCTGGAGTGTTTCGACCACTACCATCCGTAGGATCACCGTCAGTGTCATCCCCTCCTGACCATATCACCCTGGTGAGGTCCAGTCCACGCCAGAAATATCCAGGCAGACCTCATCAGCTGGTAGAAAGCAGGAGGATCGAACTAGCCGGCGGTGGTGCCAGCCTACGAGGGTCGCGCTCCCGGGAGACACATAGCGGAGGAGGAACAGCAAAAGACGTCACGGCGTTGACGTAGGCGCCGTGACGCCCCTTTTTATTCTACAGAATTTTCATGTAAGAACTAGTTCTTACCTAACACTGTCGCTACCTGCTCCTCGCGCGATCGTGTCGTATCATTGACTCAAGATGATGATTAGTATAGTGAATTTATAAATTGTTTGTTAGAAATCATGTCAGATGAGTGATCCGATAATTGATGCCGTGCAAGATATTCTGCGGTGTTTGTGCTGTCTTGTATGCTGTATCTTTGTTTCTTTTCTGACCCGTTCCTCATTGTATACGTGTGTCGTGATTGAAGAGATGTGGATTTGGTGCGTGATGCACTGGCTCTTTGAACAATTCAGATTTTATTGTGAGAAGCCAGAATATGTAGTATCTGGACGATGTTAAATTCAGAAATTTGAAGTGTTGAATTGTAAAGAAAATTGTACATGAATGCAAGAAATTGTGAAGCGCATAAGAGTGCATGTGTGTGTAATTATTGTACTTTTAATATGGAAATAGTGAACGATGTCGATGTACCACCTGTAACACGTATTAGGAGGGATTGGTTACCTCTGTGTGTCTGCAGGTGGGGTTTGTTTTTGATCTTCTATGTCCTTGTTCCTGACGGATCTCTCTCCCTTGTACGTCACCCTGTTCCGGCCGTCTCGGAGGAGCGTCCGGAGCTTTGCAAGAACTGTGCAGCACATGTTGTGTTTCACCTTGCAAGTGATTTGCTGTGACACGCGAACCTGGCAGCTGAACCGTGAGAGAGCCAGCACTACACTTTAAAAAGACATCGAAAGTGACTCTGTAGTACAAGGGAAAGGACTGAATCCGTCAGAAAACACTCTACAAACTTAACCTATAGTCTGTTATTTGCAATCCTTCATAATTATTATTCTTTTGTTTCATTAATCGATATTAATAAATTGTTGGATGTGTTTAACTCTTTAGTTTGTGAATGGACTGAAAGAGAGGGCACGGCGGGACATAAAAAAGGAGAACTTTAACATCTGTGTCAGGCGACCCCTGGACACACTTAAGCCTGACAGGCTCAAAAGACATGCTAAAATATCAAAAGGCTCAAAAGGCACGTTACCATACAAAAGGTTCAAAAGGCATGCTACAATATCAAAAGGTTCAAAGGGCACGTTACAAGAACGAAGGTCCACCACGTACGTGTGGGTGCAACCTGTAGGAAGGCATGTGACAACGCATAATGCCTGGTGCCACACACTCTGAGCAATTGGCTTTCAGTTCACTTTCCACAGTCACAACAACGTGTAGAATCTCAACCTCAGACATCCGAAATTCGGTCACTTCACAGCAACGTGTAGAATCTCAACCTCAGACATCCGAAATTCGATCACTTCCACCAGCCAGCTTCTTTGGTGCTGAAATGCAAAATAGATGAAATGCCACATGTGACCTCTATTGTAGTGCTAGGGGAGGGGGGAAGGGGGGAGGGGGGCTGGTAGAAGCCACACTTCAAAGAGAAAAGAAATTGGTCGTAGGTTCGACCACTGTCATCAAGAGCTGGGGCACCGTGGCAACAGCTGCCAGTCAGATGAAGATCCCGGCATTGAGGGCTGTGTTGGGCCACACCCACCCCCCCCGGAGCTCTTCACCAGTCATTCACGCCGACGGTCCAGTATGCACGTGCAGGCAACAGCTGTCCAGTGGTGGCTGTAAACACAGCGGCAATGACACCAGTCCCATGACCATCATGGAGTGGATGACACCAGTCCCATGACCATCATGGAGTGGACGACACCAGTCCCATGACCATCATGCAGTGGACGACACCAGTCCCATGACCATCATGCAGTGGACGACACCAGTCCCATGACCATCATGCAGTGGACGACACCAGTCCCATGACCATCATGGAGTGGACGACACCAGTCCCATGACCATCATGCAGTGGACGACACCAGTCAACAAGGGCTGACCACAGGGATGACCATCATGAAGTGGACGACACCAGTCCCATGACCATCATGCAGTGGACGACACCAGTCCCATGACCATCATGGAGTGGACGACACCAGTCCCATGACCATCATAGAGTGGACGACACTCCCATGACCACAGGCTGAGGCCTGCGGGGCTGGACCAGGGAAGAGGGGAGACAACAAGGGCTGACCACAGGGAAGAGGGGAGACAACAAGGGCTGACCACAGGGAAGAGGGGAGACAACAAGGGCTGACTACAGGGAAGAGGGGAGACAACAAGGGCTGACCACAGGGAAGAGGGGAGAGACAACAAGGGCTGACCACAGGGAAGAGGGGAGATAACAAGGGCTGACCACAGGAAGAGGGGAGACAACAAACTGGGCACAGCATGTCTGTCATACAACCCGGCCAGCAGGCAAGGTGACACGCTCGGAACCTGATGCTGAACAGACAGTGGCAAGCATCAGACCAACCATTGTCGATGCTGAACAGACTGTGGCAACAAGTATCAGACCCACCATTGTTGTCAATGCTGAACAGACTGTGGCAACAAGTATCAGACCCACCATTGTTGATGCTGAACACACTCAGACAAGTATCAGACCCACCATTGTTGATGCTGAACGGACTGAGGCAAGAAGTATCAGACCCACAATTGATGACGCTGAAGAGACTCAGGCGACAATTATCAGACCCACCATTGTTGATGCTGAACAGACTCAGACAAGTATCAGACCCAGCACTGTTGATGCTGAACAGACTCAGACAAGAAGTATACGACCCACAATTGTTGATGCTGACTGGTACGGATCCGATGCTCACTGCTTTAACAGACTTATAAGACAAAGGGATCTTGGTATTGACCACTTTTGTGCTGGGAGAAATGAAAAACAAAGGGGACTGGGTCCTGACTACCTTTGCACAGGGACGACGTTAAAACAAAGGGATCTTGATGCTAACTGCTTTAACACACTTAGTCAGCGAAAAGTATAGCTCACAGGGATCTTCATGCTGACTGTTGTCACAGATTTCGTCAAGGCGAGTTGTAAAAGATAGGGATCTTAACGTTGACCGTTTTGACCGATTATGCCAGTGAGAACCATGACATGCAGGGATTCAGTCTTTTTCAACGGACTTCGTCAGGGAGAATTATGACAGGTACAGATCGTAATGCTATCTTTTTCAACACACTTTTTTCAGGGAAAACTATGACAGGTTGGGATCTTAATGCTGTCTTTTTCAACATACTTTTTTCAGGGAAAACTATGACAGGTTGGGATCTTAATGCTGTCCTTTTCAACACACTTTTTTCAGGGAGAACTATGACAGGTTGGGATCTTAATGCTGTCTTTTTCACGGACTCATACACAAAGAACTATCAGACATACAGATCTTGATGCTGACTGGCACAACAGACTCAGACAGGTAGAACTATCAGATGTGAATATCTTGATGACGACAGCTTGATTGAGAGAGAGAGAGAGAGAGAGAGAGAGAGAGAGAGAGAGAGAGAGACGGGGGGGGGGGGGGGGGGGGGGGGGGGCAGGGGTCTAGGATCGTTCCAACATTTCATTTGGTAATATCCTCATTAAGCCTTGGGGAAATTGGATATTGGACATGGGATGACGGGGTCGGGAGGGCGTTGTTCGCAATTTGCTATCAGCTCCCTACATCGGAAAAAACGAGCCAGCGTGTCTGTCATTGTATACAATGGCGTCTTTCTTTTCCATTATAAAGGTTAGCTCATTGAAAGTCTGCTGGAGTCAATAAATCCTCATACAACATTTGACGATTGCATTTGTTCAGTTCACTACATTCTGCTCTATTGTATACTGTGCTGTCAAATTCTGCTCTAGGATCTTATGTTCTGCTGCACTATTGTGTTCTGTTCTCTTCTCTTCTCTCCTATTTTACTTTATCATTTACTTCATTTGATTCCCTCTCCTTTCTCGTGCAGTAATGATTACATGTCTTGGAATAATAATAATAATAATAATGATAATAATATAATAGTAACAATAATTATGTAAATAACAATAACAACGAAAGGCCAATAATATAATAATAATGATGATGAAGATGATGACGATAACAAAAACAACAAATAATAATAGTAATAACAGCAGGAAAACCAGCGCCAAGTCTCCTATGCACCAGCGTTTTCATCTCTGACCAACACACACATACACACACAGACACATACACAGATACACACAGACACACACAGACACACAGACACGCACAGACACAGACAGACACACACACACACACATACACAGATACACACAGACACATACAGACACATACACACACACATACACAGACACACACAGACGCACACAGAAACACACACACACACACACACACACACACACACACACACACACACACACACACACACACGCACGCACGCACGCACGCACGCACCCCCTCCCTTCCCACCCACCCACACACACACACTCACACACGCACGCACACACAGAGAGTTGCTTTCCACTCGGTAGATGTTGCTGAAGGTTGGAAAGTGTGGAAAGGTCATACCATAAAAAGATATCTATGGGCGCAATGGGTACACCAAATAAACAGTTAGGTCAAAGCAGGCGTCAGGCTTGATTGAACCCCTAATGCATTCCACGAGCACATGAACTACCCCGAGTATCACAGTAATACGTGTCACGACTACCGTCACAACATTAAGTGCTCTGGTAATGTGTGTCACGCCTGGTCTAAGTGTCCTGAGTATACTAGTCATGTGTGTCACGACTACCGTCACAACATTAAGAGCTCTAGTAATGTGTGTCACGCCTGGTCTAAGTGTCCTGAGTATACTAGTCATGCGTGTCACGACTACCGTCACAACATAAGTGCTCTGGTAAATGTGTGTCACGCCTGGTCTAAGTGTCCTGAGTATACTAGTCATGCGTGTCACGACTACCTTCACAACATTAAGTGCTCTGGTAATGTGTGTCACGCCTGGTCTAAGTGTGTCTGAGTATAATAGTAATATGTGTCACGACTACCTTCAGAACTTTAAGTGCTCTGGTAATGTGTGTCACGCCTGGTCTAAGTGTCCTGAGTATACTAGTCATGTGTGTCACGACTACCTTCAGAACATTAAGTGCTCTGGTACTGGTGGTATATGTCACGATGATTTTTAAGAACGTTGAGTGAGTGTACTGGTAATGTGTGTCACAAGTACGTTACGTATCCTGAGAGTGCAGGTTATATAGATAGTCAGTGTACTGATAATGTGTGTCACTAGTACGTTAAGTATCCTGAGAGTACAGGTTATAGATAGTCAGTGTACTGGTAATGTGTGTCACAAGGACGTTAAGTATCCTGAGAGTACAGGTTATAGATAGTCAGTGTACTGGTAATGTTTCACAAGGACGTTAAGTATCCTGAGAGTACAGGTTATAGATAGTCAATGTACCGGTAATGTGTCACAAGGACGTTAAGTATCCTGAGAGTACAGGTTATAGATAGTCAGTGTACCGGTAATGTGTGTCACAAGGATGTTAAGTATCCTGCTGAGAGTACAGGTTATATAGTCAGTGTACCGGTAATGTGTGTCACAAGGACGTTACGTATCCTGAGAGTACAGGTTATAGATAGTCAGTGTACTGGTAATGTTTCACAAGGACGTTAAGTATCCCGAGAGTACAGGTTATAGATAGTCAGTGTACCGGTAATGTGTCACAAGGACGTTAAGTATCCTGAGAGTACAGGTTATAGATAGTCAGTGTACCGGTAATGTGTGTCACAGGGACGTTAAGTATCCTGAGAGTACAGATTATAGAAAGTCAGCTGCCAACAAAGAGGA
>JADBJO010004745.1:57500-92500 GCA_016801955.1 Conus betulinus | reverse complement strand
TAAAACAGCTGATTACAGACAGAGAGTTCATTGTGATGACAGCAAGGTAAACAGCTGATACAACAGCTGATTACAGCAGACAGAGAGTTCATTGTGATGACAGCAAGGTAAAACAGCTGATACAGACAGAGAGTTCAGAGAGGTTCATTGTGATGACAGCAAGGTAAAACAGCTGATTACAGACAGAGAGTCATTGTGATGACAGCAAGGTAAAACAGCTGATTACAGACAGAGTTCATTGTGATAACAGCAAGGTAAAACAGCTGATTACAGACAGAGAGTTCACTGTGATAACAGCAAGGTAAAACAGCTGATTACAGACAGAGAGTTCACTGTGATAACGGCAAGGTAAAACAGCTGATTACAGACAGAGAGTTCATTGTGATAACAGCAAGGTAAAACAGCTGATTACAGACAGAGTTCATTGTGATGACAGCAAGGTAAAACAGCTGATTACAGACAGAGAGTTCATTGTGATGACAGCAAGGTAAAAACAGCTGATTACAGACAGAGAGTTCATTGTGATGACAGCAAGGTAAAACAGCTGATTACAGACAGAGAGTTCATGTGATGACAGCAAGGTAAAACAGCTGTGTACAGACAGAGAGTTCATTGTGATAACAGCAAGGTAAAACAGCTGATTACAGACAGAGAGAGTTCATTGTGATGACAGCAAGGTAAAACAGCTGATTACAGACAGAGAGAGTTCACTGTGATAACAGCAAGGTAAAACAGCTGATTACAGACAGAGAGTTCATTGTGATAACAGCAAGGTAAAACAGCTGATTACAGACAGAGAGTTCACTGTGATAACAGCAAGGTAAAACAGCTGATTACAGACAGACAGTTCACTGTGATAACAGCAAGGTAAAACAGCTGATTACAGACAGAGAGTTCACTGTGATAACAGCAAGGTAAACAGCTGATTACAGACAGAGAGTTCATTGTGATGACAGCAAGGTAAAACAGCTGATTACAGACAGAGAGTTCATTGTGATGACAGCAAGGTAAAAACAGCTGATTACAGACAGAGAGTTCATTGTGATGACAGCAAGGTAAAACAGCTGATTACAGACAGAGAGTTCACTTGTGATAACAGCAAGGTAAAACAGCTGATTACAGACAGAGAGTTCACTGTGATAACAGCAAGGTAAAACAGCTGATTACAGACAGAGAGTTCATTGTGATGACAGCAAGGGTAAAACAGCTGATTACAGACAGAGAGTTCATTGTGATGACAGCAAGGTAAAACAGCTGATTACAGACAGAGAGTTCATTGTGATGACAGCAAGGTAAAACAGCTGATTACAGACGAGAGTTCATTGTGATGACAGCAAGGTAAAACAGCAGCTGATTACAGACAGAGTTCATTGTGATGACAGCAAGGTAAAACAGCTGATTACAGACAGAGAGTTCACTGTGATAACAGCAAGGTAAAACAGCTGATTACAGACAGAGAGTTCACTGTGATGACAGCAAGGTAAAACAGCTGATTACAGACAGAGAGTTCACTGTGATGACAGCAAGGTAAAACAGCTGATTACAGACAGAGTTCATTGTGATAACAGCAAGGTAAAACAGCTGATTACAGACAGAGTTCACTGTGATGACAGCAAGGTGAAACAGCTGATTACAGACAGAGAGTTCACTGTGATAACAGCAAGGTAAAACAGCTGATTACAGACAGAGAGTTCATTGTGATGACAGCAAGGTAAAACAGCTGATTACAGACAGAGTTCATTGTGATGACAGCAAGGTAAAACAGCTGATTACAGACAGAGAGTTCATTGTGATGACAGCAAGGTAAAAACAGCTGATTACAGACAGAGAGTTCATTGTGATGACAGCAAAGGTAAAACAGCTGATTACAGACAGAGTTCATGTGATGACAGCAAGGTAAAACAGCTGATTACAGACAGAGAGTTCATTGTGATAACAGCAAGGTAAAACAGCTGATTACAGACAGAGAGTCACTGTGATGACAGCAAGGTAAAAACAGCTGATTACAGACAGAGAGTTCACTGTGATAACAGCAAGGTAAAACAGCTGATTACAGACAGAGAGTTCACTGTGATAACAGCAAGGTAAAACAGCTGATTACAGACAGAGAGTTCACTGTGATAACAGCAAGGTAAAACAGCTGATTACAGACAGAGAGTTCATTGTGATAACAGCAAGGTAAAACAGCTGATTACAGACAGAGAGTTCACTGTGATGACAGCAAGGTAAAACAGCTGATTACAGACAGAGAGTTCACTGTGATGACAGCAAGGTAAAACAGCTGATTACAGACAGAGAGTTCATTGTGATGACAGCAAGGTAAAACAGCTGATTACAGACAACAGACAGAGAGTTCACTGTGATGACAGCAAGGTAAAACAGCTGATTACAGACAGAGAGTTCATTGTGATAACAGCAAGGTAAAACAGCTGATTACAGACAGAGAGTTCACTGTGATAACTGCAAGGTAAAACAGCTGATTACAGACAGAGAGTTCACTGTGATAACAGCAGGTAAAACAGCTGGTTAAAACGGCAGCGAGTATCAGAGGGCAACAAGACAAATTGCTTACGTCACGAAATCAGCCATAAACAGTCCATTCCATCTGATGTAAAGAAATCAGCCTTAAACAGTCCATTCCATCTGATGTAAAGAAATCAGCCTTAAACAGTCCATTCCATCTGATGTAAAGAAATCAGCCTTAAACAGTCCATTCCATCTGACGTGAAGACATCAGCCATAAAACAGTCCATTCCATCTGACGTGAAGACATCAGCCATAAACAGTCCATTCCATCTGACGTGAAGACATCAGCCATAAACAGTCCATTCCATCTGACGTGAAGACATCAGCCATAAACAGTCCATTCCATCTGACGTGAAGACATCAGCCATAAACAGTCCATTCCATCTGACGTGAAGACATCAGCCATAAACAGTCCATTCCATCTGACGTGAAGACATCAGCCATAAACAGTCCATTCCATCTGACGTGAAGACATCAGCCATAAACAGTCCATTCCATCTGACGTGAAGACATCAGCCATAAACAGTCCATTCCATCTGACGTGAAGACATCAGCCATAAAAACAGTCCATTCCATCTGATGTGAAGACATCAGCCATAAACAGTCCATTCCATCTGATGTAATAAACAGTGCATTCCATCTGATGTAATAAACAGTGCATTCCATCTGATGTAATAAACAGTCCATTCCATTCATCTGATGTAAAGAAATCAGCCATAAACAGTGCATTCCATCTCTGATGTAATAAACAGTCCATTCCATCTGGTGTAATAAACAGTGCATTCCATCTGAAGCACAAATCGATCCTGAGCATTCAGCTTTCTTTGGAGAAAAGTCAGCAGCAAGCAACCAATTTTCCCCAGTAAATAATCAACCATATGGAATGAACTTGCAGATGACGAAAACTCGAATATAAAAATCCTGTGACCCCTTTTGGGGCATGGAGGACTTGAAACAAAATGAACAAATGTAAACGAAACACATCAAACATCAAAAAAATTTCCCGATAATTAACACACTGGATATAATGTTACACAACTTTACTAAGTTTTAAAAACTTCGCTAAGTTTAGTAACACTTTTTTTTACCACAGAGCAAACGACAATAGTTAAATACGGACTTTATACATGTAAATTGTTTTGGTATAAACTTATTTCTAATATCATCATATTTGGTGCATTTCATTACAAAATGAAATTCGTCGCCAAGGTCATTCTGGTCGCAGTCCCGACAAAATCGTTCATCATGAGGTATTCCAAATCGTCTGCCAGTTTCGATCATGAGTTTATGATTACCACAGCGGAACCGAATTAGTGGGTATATATAAACATCAGGCAACATTTCAATATATTTTTCACGGCAAAACTCTGTTTTAAAATTCCTGTAAAATAAACACTTATTACTAGATTCTAAAGCATCGTTTCCATGCACGTATGTAAACATCTTCTAATGAATTACGAACATTTCTACAGATACTATGAACAGACGAAAACTAGGATGACCAGAATTTTATCATTCGGGCATATACTTGAACTGAAACAGGATACATTCCTAGTTCTCCATATATTAGTTCTGTTTTAATAGAACGATTTAAATGAAAAGATGCTTAAAAAATCAAACACACACACACACACACACACACACACACACACACACACACACACACACACACACACACAGCACAGCCCCGGACACTTCAACGTTGTCAACAGCACCTGATGGGAGTACAGAGAAAACGGCGAAAAGCAGCCCAGCTGAAGCGCCGTCTGTGTGTACCCAAAGAACGGTGCTGTTCTAGCTCCTTGTTCCCCAGCACCCAGACATACAAGCAACTCAGTGTCGGCAATAGGGTACCATCCCTTTTGTGCCAGCGACACAACGATGTCCAGACAGCCCCACTTCACACCGGGCATAAGGGTCATTGACAATGGGCAGACCAACCGATGGAACTTATCCAGTCTGCATCAAAAAATTGTTTCACACAGAAGAACAGTTACGTGGATATGTTCTCTGCCGACATATAAAAAAACCCGATCAGCTTACGTTGGAATTAGGAGCAAGAAAAGACAACTGGTTTGGAGTTAGATCTCACCCAGCTGAAAACGAACATCTTTGCGCAAACAAAACAAAACAAAACAAAACAACGACAGCAGCAGCAGCAGCAGCAGCAGCAGCAGCAGCAGCAGCAGCAGCAGCAGCAGCAGCAAACAACAACAAAAAGCAACTGATGGAACAATGCTCCAGAAGTCATGATCTGCGATCATATCACGTTGACAAGAGGGGGCACGACACAACGTCAATGCGAGGATAGGACTCTCTAAAATCTTCCCTGAGAAATTAGTGTGTGTGTGTGTGTGTGTGTGTGTGTGTGTGTGTGTGTGTGTGTGTGTGTGTGTGTGCGCGCGCGCGCTTGCGTGCGCGCGCGCGCGTATTTGTGTGCGTGCGTGTGTGCGTGCGTGCGTGCGCGCGCGCGCGCGTGTTTGTGTGTGTGTGTGTGTGTGCGCACGCGCGTGCGTGCGTGCGCGTGTATTTGTGTGCGTGCGTGTGTCTGTGTGTCTGTGCGTGCGTTTGTGTGTGTGTGTGTGTGTGTGTGTGTGTGTGTGTGTGTGTGTGTGTGTGTGTGTGCGTGTGTACGCGCGTGTGTGTGTTTGTGTGTGATCAAAAGACAAGATATCAGTGTGTGTGTGTGTGTGTGTGCGTGTGTGTGTGTGTGTGTGTGTGTGTGTGTGTGTGTGTGTGGAAGCGTGCCGGGCGTGTGTTGTGTACTATGCATGACTGACTTATGCGATAGTCCGTGCATTTGGGTAAGGTTTCATGTGTGAAATGTTGCAAATAGTTAAGTGGGTTTGAAAATTATGGTACATGTGTCATCTATCATGCAGTTTGACTGTTCTATTTCTGGTCTTTTACTTTGTATGTAATGGAAAGCGCACTGAATTTTATACATCGCTGTTTAAATTTCTCTCTCTCTCTCTCTCTCTCTCTCTCTCTCTCTCTCTCTCTCTCTCTCTTAAGAAGGGGCAGATCGATTAAAGTTAACAGTCAATCTTGACAAAACAAATGTAATGGTTTTCAGAAAAGGTGGCTACATAAGTGACAGAGAAAGATGGTTTTATGGAAATGAAGAAGTAAAGGCAACTAACTCATACAAATACTTAGGGATGGCTTTTACCACAAAGTTGAGTGTTAGTAATGCTCTGTCTGATGTTTGTCGACAGGCAAAAAAAAAAAAAAAGAGAGTGATGGAAATTATGAAATCATTAAGAAGACTAAACACTATTGATATAAAATTATTTTGGAAGCTTTTCGATACGCAAATTCAGCCTATCCTAACAGAGGCAGCTGAAGTCTGGGGATTAGAACAAGACAGTAAACAGATTGAAAATGTTCACATGTTTGCCATAAAAAGATATCTGAGTGTACCTCTACATACATCAAATAAACTGATATATGGAAAAACTGGGAGGTATTCTCTACGCGTTACAACTACTGTACAATGCATTAAATACTGGTTAAAACTAGTCAGACTCCCCATGTCGAGAATATGTAGGCAAGCCTACGAAATGCTTCTGTTGCAGCACGAATCTGGTCACTTTAATTGGGTGTGCCAGAAGTACAAAAGACTCTGACTTAAAATGGCTTTGGTATTGTTTGGCTGAACCAGGGAGTTTGTTCCGAATGTGGTTTTATAACAGAATTCAAAGACAGACTCAATTCCTGTTTCAAACAAAACTGGCATGCAGAAATAGATGATAACGATAAATATAGATATTTCTGTTCCTTCAAAAACATTTTTCAGGCAGGCAGAAAAGTACCTAACATTAGTTACAAATAAATGGCAAATAATCAGTTTGGCCAGATGTAGGTTAGGGTTAGTGGTCTGAAAAAACTGTAAGCAATGGTTCTTAAGTTCTGAACATTCGAATGACACCATTTGCCCATCTTGCGGAAATGAATTAGAAAACGAAGAACGTTTTTTGTTTCATTGTACTACTTATGCTGACAAACGTAAGAGCTTCAGTGTGTTGAATACTCGTTCATTCCACCAAAATAAAGCTAGCGTTGCTTCAGTGTTATCTAATAACAATGAACGTGTTGTTAAAGAAGTGGCTAAATACATAGCTGAAGCCATGCATGTGAGAAACAAGATAATTGAGCAAAATACCGGTGAACGTAAGGATGATCCAATGTGCGGATGTTCTGGGGAGGGGGGGGGGGGGGCAGGGTAGGGTGTGTGGGCTGGCGGAATAGGGGGAGGGAGAGGGAAGGGTGAGTGGTCAAGTGTGTGTGATTATGGCGGTATGGATGTTGGGGGCAATAGCAGAAAGGTAGCGGGGTGAGGCGGAGGGAAAGGTGAGGACGTGTCTATGAGTGAGTACACATGCAGGCATGAAATTTCGGTTTTTTGTATCGATGAGTGCATTTGCCAACCCCCTTGTCTAAAAGGCTTAACTTCTAAATGGACGATAAAAAATGTCAGTGTCTGTCTGTCTGTCTGTCTGTCTGTCTCTCTGTCTGTCTCTCTCTCTCTCTCTCTCTCTCTCTCTCTCTCTCTCTCTCTCATATATCATCTATTCGTCACCGTGTGTCACAAGGGTTAGTACTGGAAACCTCTCTTATTGTCCATGTATATATATATATATATATATACACGATTCACCTCTATTCATTCACTAATGACACCACTATACGCACAAGTTATAAAAATATAAAATATATTTTCCGCTTTACAACAAGGTATAAAGAAGCTAATCATATGGTCCAAACTCAATCGCATGTATCTCCATTCTCAGAAAATTAACCTTTGATAACAGGCACCAGGCACAGGCATCAAAAGCTTTCTTTTAACTCCTTTTACTTTGTATAGATAATGTGGTAGATGAGGAAGCTGATCATCATAAAGTTCTTCGCGTTACTGTGGACAAAAATTTATCATGGTCTTTTTATGTGACACTGCTCTGTAAACTTCTGCTTCAAACGACTCACCGGCTTCCAGAACTCAAACATTTTTTTTTACACCAACATTGTCCTTAGCTGTTTTTTGGTTTGGTTTGTTTGTTTTTATATTTCGTATATTCAAATTCATCTAAATTACCATTCTCCATTAAGGAATTCGGCCAGTGATAACATATCAAATCCGCTCTTCAGTCTTCATAAACAGACCGTTAAATCAATTGTTCTGAAATCTTCAACCGTTACTGCCTTTTATTATAAACGACTATATTGCCTCTGAAATGCTAACTCCCTTTTAACAAAGCTATTTTCATGTTTGAGATGATGTCCAATACACGCTGAAAAATGAATTAAAACAGAATCTGATTCGCAAAATCAGCAAGATTAAAGCACCCCTACCAAGGATGGATCTTTTAAAGTCTGGCCTCACATAATCTGGTGGTTTGTGGAATAATTGTTTGTCTAGATCTAATGTAAATACTAATTTAAACGTTCTGTTTTCAAAAGACACTACTTCTCATATCTTATGCAAAAACTTTCGGAACAATGTCGACTACTAATAACATTATTTGACCTTTTTCTTCATCCATTTAATAAAGCATTACTTAGATTTAAGTACAGGAGTTTCTATATGTATGTGAATGTTATCTTTTCTCCTTCCTTGTCCCTTCTACATCTCTTCGGTTGATATACTCTTCACCGTCTCCTTTCATTGAGGTTGTTCAATTCTAATTGATTTGATATTGTACTTGCAAAGGTGTTCTTTTTGTGACAGGTTGCTGGTGTCATTTTTGGATGCAATTTGTACTTCAGTCTGGCACTCTTTTCATTCTTTAGACTGTTCGTTTACTTTTGAAGTCCCTTTCTAGTTTTTTTTTTTTTCTTCATTTGAGGGCAAGATGTAAGAAAAAGCATGTAATGTGCTTATTCTTTTCGCTCATTAAAAAGGATTCATTCCTTCGTTTGTTCGTTTGTTCGCTCTCTCTCTGTCTCTCTGTCTGTCTGTCTGTCTGTCTGTCTCTCTCTCTCTCTCACTCGATCTCTCTCTCTGTCTGTCTGTCTGTCTGTCTGTCTGTCTGTCTGTTTCTCTCTCTCTCTCTCTCTCTCTCTCTCTCTCTCTCTCTCCTTTGTATGTATTTAAAAGCGCTTTGAGCTTCAAACACGTTCAATCGATATCCATAATACATCTCTCTCTCTCTCTCTCTCTCTCTCTCTCTCTCTCTCTCTCTCTCTCTCTCTCTCTCTCTCTCTCTCTCTCTCTCTCTCATATTTCTTTCACTTTGTATGTATTAAAAAAGCGCTTTCAGCTTCAAACATCATTCAATCGATATCGATAATCTCTCTCTCTCTCTCTCTCTCTCTCTCTCTCTCCTCTCTCTCTCTCTCTCTCTCTCTCTCTCTCGCTCATATTTTTTTCACTTTGTATGTATTAAAAAAGCGCTTTTCAGCTTCAAAACATCGTTCAGTCGATATCCATAATACATGTCTCTCTCTCTCTCTCTCTCTCTCTCTCTCTCTCTCTCTCTCTCTCTCTCTCTCTCTCTCTCTCTCTCTCTCTCTCTCTCTATCTTCTTTCACTTTTCTTTCACTTTGTATTAAAAAGCGCTTTCAGCTTCAAAACATCGTTCAATCAATCGATATCCATAATACATCTCTCTCTCTCTCTCTCTCTCTCTCTCTCTCTCTCTCTCTTTCTCGTCTCTCTGTCTCTGTCTGTCTGTCTGTCTGTCTGTCTGTCTGTCTGTCTCTCTCTCTCTCTCTCTCTCTCTCATCTCTCTCTCTCTCATTTTTCTTTCAGTTTGTATGCATTAAAAAGCGTTTTAAGCTTCAAACATCGCTCTATACATATCCACAATACATCTCTGTCACCTACTTCCCCAGCTCCTCATCCAGTCACACATCTATCAAGCTTTCCCCCGACCCAAACATACCATATATATCCACCCCTGTTCCTTCACTCACGGTTCTCACCAACAGACTGTGTCAGTAGCGGACTATGAATACAGGCCTGGCCGTAATGCCGTTGTTACATTACACTATAATGATTATGAATACAGGCCTGGCCGTAATGCCGGTTGTTACATTACACTGTAATGATTATGAATACAGGCCTGGCCGTAATGGCGGTTGTTACATTACACTGTAATGATTATGAATGCAGGCCTGGCCGTAATGCAGTTGTTACATTACACTGTAACATGATTATGAATGCAGGCCTGGCCGTAATGCAGGTTGTTACATTACACTGTAACATACTATGAATGCAGGCCTGGCCGTAATGCAGGTTGTTACATTACACTGTAACATGACTATGAATGCAGGCCTGGCCGTAATGCAGGTTGTTACATTACACTGTAACATGACTATGAATGCAGGCCTGGCCGTAATGCAGGTTGTTACATTACACTGTAACATGACTATGAATGCAGGCCTGGCCGTAATGCAGGTTGTTACACTTACACTGTAATGCATTGTTACATTACACTGAATGATTATGAATGCAGGCCTGGCCGTAATGCAGGTTGTTACATTACACTGTAATGATTATGAATGCAGGCCTGGCCGTAAATGCAGGTTGTTACATTACACTGTAATGAAATGCAGGCCTGGCCGTAATGCAGGTTGTTACATTACACTGTAATGATTATGAATACAGGCCTGGCCGTAATGCAGGTTGTTACATTACACTTACACTGTAATGATTATGAATGCAAGCCTGGCCATAAACAGACTGCTGCATTACACTGTGATTTTTTTTCAGTAGGGATCCCCCCCCCCCCCCCCCCCCCCCACACACACACCCCGTCCTGTTCATTTGGGCACCCATTAGCGGGGCCACACTGACTACTCTCTCGCTATTAGTCATGGAAACGGTTCCTGTGAGATCTTACAACGTCTGCTCCCATGATAAAGAGAACGGCAATAATGGATCATTGATTTTTTTCAGCCAGAGTCATTATTGAAAAGAGAAAATCGCTTTTGCTTTAGAAATATGAGTGTGCGTGCGCGCGCGCGCGCGCACGCGCCTGTGTGTGTGTGTGTGTGTGTGTGTGTGTGTGTGTGTGTGTGTGTGTGTGTGATGGAAAATATATCAACTTCAACACCTTTCAGTACAACTACTTAGACTCTGTGGAGGGAGGAGGGAGGCCCAAACCATGGGAAATATCGTTTTACCTGCAGGCCAAGCAGGGTACCCAGCTGTGGTACTGCCCGTGTCAGATTCACGCCTTGCAATGTTCATCTCCCCCCCCCCCCTCCCCCCCTTCCACCTTACGCACTTCCCTCCATATTGGATTTCCAGAGTTCCAAATCAGTTATTCTTCCAGATCTATTTTGTCATTTTAGTTTCGAGTTGGCTAGCTCTCCGGACTGTTTACCCTTTTCTCTAAATTTAGCTATCTTTCTCTAATCTGCACTTTCGTATGTACTAAAAAAAAAATTCCGCATAATCTCCTAAGAATTATCTCTGCAATTATTTCATGCGATGTATTAAATCAATTCTGATAAATAGAGATTTTACTTCGAGTTCCATAAATAAACAAGGGACATCCACGTGCTGTATTTGGTGCATTGTGTGGACACGAATGACTTAACCTACAGAGGTATCACACTTTTCAGTTTGAAACAATGACCTCCTGTGATCAGATAACTGTCATGAGAACGTCCAGAAAACATTGATCCCGTTAGAGATTAACAGCTGAGACCAGGGGATAATCCAGGTGAACCACCTTAGAGATTAAACAGCTGAGACCAGGGGATAATCCAGGTGAACCACCTTAGAGATTGACAGCTGAGACCAGGGGATAATCCAGGTGAACCACCTTAGAGATTAACAGCTGAGACCAGGGGATAATCCAGGTGAACCACCTTAGAGATTGACAGCTGAGACCAGGGGATAATCCAGGTGAACCACCTTAGAGATTAACAGCTGAGACCAGGGGATAATCCAGGTGAACCACCTTAGAGATTGACAGCTGAGACCAGGGGATAATCCAGGTGAACCACCTTAGAGATTGACAGCTTAGACCAGGGGATAATCCAGGTGAACCACCTTAGAGATTAACAGCTGAGACCAGGGGATAATCCAGGTGAACCACCTTAGAGATTGACAGCTTAGACCAGGGGATAATCCAGGTGAACCACCTTAGAGATTACAGCTGAGACAGGGGGATAATCCAGGTGAACCACCTTAGAGATTGACAGCTGAGACCAGGGGATAATCCAGGTGAACCACCTTAGAGATTAACAGCTGAGACAGGGGGATAATCCAGGTGAACCACCTTAGAGATTAACAGCTGAGACCTGGGGATAATCCAGGTGAACCACCTTAGAGATTGACAGCTTAGACCAGGGGATAATCCAGGTGAACCACCTTAGAGATTGACAGCTTAGACCAGGGGATAATCCAGGTGAACCACCTTAGAGATTAACAGCTGAGACCCTGGGGATAATCCAGGTGAACCACCCTAGAGATTAACAGCTGAGACAGGGGGATAATCCAGGTGAGCTTGCTGAGGGGGACTGAGCATCCTCCATCTGTGGGTCAATGTTCTAGATCAGGTTCTCCCCCACCCCCCCTCACACTGAACTGACAGGGAGGGTGGGGGTAGGCAGGTTGGAAGGAGTCACTGAATTTACCGAGCTTAAAACCAAGAACAAAGATGGCTTGTGTTTTTACATGTGGTTTTTATATTTTTTTAAGGAGATGAATCGTGGTAGTAGTGGTGGCGGTGGTGACAATGTAATTCCTTTCGTTACATTGTGTGTCCAGAGACGCTTCAGTAATGTTACTCACATCAACCACTCCACTCCTCTTCCTCTGTAAGTCTTTTCACACACACACACACACACACACACACACACACACACACACACACACAACGAGTACAAACAGCTATGAAATAAAATAACATCAACAAGCAACGAGTACAAACAGCTATGAAATAAGATAACATCAACAAGCAGCCAGTACAAACAGCAAGTACTTGATTGATTTTCAGCCCAGCGTTCGGCAAGGCTTCACTGTAAAGTGCACGAGGCTGTACGACTGATCGCCCGAACAAACATTCTGGACTATGGGAAACAGAAAGCAACACTGTGGATTGATATCAAACCCATGTCATGTGACATGGTAAACAGGACAGAAAAAAAGGATTTATTTCAAACGTATATGATATGAATTCGAAACACACAAACCAAAACAAAAGTGACAGATTCCAAGCCAACATTCGATTAAACTGGGAACCAAACGGAGTAGAGCTGATTGATTTCAGAACAATGCATGTGAAACAGGAAACTAAACGGAGCAGTATTGATTGATTTCAAACCGATGTTCTGTGAAAGTGCAAACTACACGGAGCGGTAGTAGTCGGTCTCTCCAGCCAATATTCTGTAAAATTGGAAGCTTAACTGATCAGTATTGGACTAATCTCAAACGAAATGTTCTGTGATGTTTCAAGCGAAACTGAGCAGTATTAAATAGAAACAGTATGAAGAGAGCAGTATTAAAGACAGCAGTATTAATTAGTTTCAAACGAGTGTTCCGTGACATAGATAGCAAACCAGATCAGTGTTGATTGATTTCAAACCAACATTCCGTGGAAACGGAAGCTAGAGGAGCAGTTTTGATCAATTTCAAACCAATATCCTGCGACCCTGGAAGCCAAAGGAGTAGTATTGATTGATTTCAAAGCAATATGCCGTGACTCTGGAAGCTAAAGGAACAGTGTTGATTTATTTCAAACCAATATGCCGTAACTATGGAAACAAAAGGAGCAGTGTTGATTAATTTCAAACAAGTATTCTGCGACACTGGAAGTAATATAGCAATATTGATTAATTTCAAGCCAACATTCTGTGACATTCTAATCTGATCAGAGCAGAGCTGACTGGCTTGGAATCAATGTTCTGTGACATTCAAATCTGATCGGAACAAAGCTGACTGGCTTGGAATCAATGTTATGTGACATCGGAAGCTAAACAGAGTACCATTAACTGATGTCCAGTCTACAGTCTGCGGACAGGTAGTAGGGTGGGTGATGATGGGGGGTGGGGTGGGTGCCGACGGGTGGTTGGGTGGGTGGTGATGGGTAGTGGGGTAGATGGTGACAGTCAGTGGGATGGGTGGTAACGGATGGTGGGTGGTGACGGGTGGGGTGGGGGTAATTGGCGACAGGTGATGGGATGGATGGTGACGGGTGGTGGACAGGTGGCGGAGTGGGTGGTGACAGATGGTGAAGTGGGTGGCGACGGGTGGTGGGCTGGGCTGGGTGGTGATGGGGGGTGGGTGGGTGGTGATGGGTGAGGGGATGGGTGGTGATGGGTGGTGGAATGGGTGGTGACAGGTGTTGGAGTGGGTGGTGACGAGTGGCAGGGCAGGTGGTGACGGGTGGCGGTGCAGGTGGTGACGGGTGGCGGTGCAGGTGGTGACGGGTGGCGGGGAGGGTGGTGACGGGTGGTGGGGTGGGTGGGTGGTGACGGGTGGCGGTGGGTTGTGGTCACGGGTGGTGGGATGGGTGGCGACGAGTGGTGGGGTGGGTGGTGACGTGGGGTGGGGTAGGTGGTGAGGTGTGGTGGGTAGGTGGTGACGTGTGGTGGGGTGGGTGGTGACGGGTGGTGGTGACAGGTGGCAGGGTGGGTGGTGACCGATAGTGGGGTGGGCGGTTACAGACCAAGAGAGGTCAGCCGGAATGCGGTGGGAAAAACAATGCGGGTGGGAAGAGCAGTCCGTACAGCGTTATTTGCCATATGCCGGAACGGACCCTTACGATTTCAGGCGAATACAGCCTTATTGGTTGCACGTTGGAAGGGCGGGCGAAGTATATGTAAGCAAAAAAATGATGTTAACTGAATGTTGCAGGGGTGAAGTCTCTTTCAGGCGAAGGCTGCCTTCGACTGTCTATCTACAGGGTGAGGTCCGTGAAGAGCTGTCGGCATGTTGAAAGGGTGAACGACATGAAAAGTCGTCTGCCTACCCCTGTGTTGATGTGTTTCAAAGTCGTCTGTTCACCTCTATGGTGACGTGTGGAAAAGTCGTTTGTTTACGTCTGTGGTGACGTGTGTAAAAATCGTCTGTGTTTAACTCAATGATAATGTGTGTAAAATTCGTCTGTTTACGTCTATGGTGATATGTGTAAAAGTCGTCTGTTTACCTCTATGGTGATGTATGTACTACTACTGCCCCTACTGCCCACGGGTGTGTGCCTCGAGAATTGGTCTCTCCAGCCACACTCGTGCCCATGGGAGAAGGTCATCTGCACAGTGACATTATCGAAATCGATAGTCTACCACGAGATGTGTGTGTAATAGTCGTCTGTGTAAATCTATGGTGAAGTGTGTAAAAGTCATCTGTATAAATCTATGGTAGTGTGTGTAAAATTCGTCTGTTTACCTCTATAGTGATGTGTGTGTAAAAGTCTGGTTACCTCTGTGGTGACGTGTGTAGAAGTCGTCTGGTTACCTCTGTGGTGACGTGTGCAGAAGTCGTCTGGTTACCTCTGTGGTGACGTGTGTAGAAGTCGTCTGGTTACCTCTGTGGTGACGTGTGCAGAAGTCGTCTGGTTACCTCTGTGGTGATGTGTGTAGAAGTCGTCTGGTTACCTCTGTGGTGACGTGTGCAGAAGTCGTCTGGTTGTTACCTCTGTGGTGACGTGTGCAGAAGTCGTCTGGTTACCTCTGTGGTGACGTGTGTAGAAGACCGTCAATACGCTTGACGGGTGAAGTTTGTTATCAAAAAAAAAAAAAAAAAAGACGGGAGTGGGCAAGTTGACTGTGCTGAATAGTCCCGGGAAATGGGATAAAGAGATGTGAAAGAACGGGATCCATCTTTACCTTCACCACCTCCCTCAAGCCTGAGCAGAACGAATTGATGGCGGTCTGGGGGCGGCCACCTCCTGAAATAAGGGACATCATGCTGACAGGAATGGAATTCTTTCCCTTTCTCATTATTGGGGAAAGCCAGAGGCCAAATCATCAATCACCGCTCACTGTTCCATTGGAGGGACCCCTTCTCATACCGGAGTTAAAAGCCGACAAAATGAGAGAGAGAGAGAGAGAGAGAGAGAGAGAGAGAGAGAGAGAGAGAGAGAGAGAGAGAGAGGAGAGAGAGAGAGAGAGAGAGACTACGAGTAGCTTTTTTTTTTTTTTTTTTACGAGTCGCTTAGAAATATTTTGCCTTTATTTCAAAACGGAGCATGCTTTATGTCTGAGCAGAAGTATCATTTTCTATCTAAAATTTGCTTGGTGAAAATAACAGGTACAGATTCATGTGTTTTAAATGAACTATGACAGTTACCCTGACAAAACATACATTGATTACTAGACATTACACACACACACACACACACACACACACACACACACACACACACACACACACGCGCGCAAGAGAGAGAGAGAGAGAGAGAGAGAGAGAGAGAGAGAGAGAGAGAGAGAGAGAGAGAGAGAGAGAGAGAGAGAGAGAGAGAAGACAGACAGACAGACAGGCAGACGGACGGAAGGATGGATGGATAGACAGTCAGAGAGACAGAGAGAGGCAAAAAAAGACAGACAGACAGGCAGAAGATTAAACACACACACACACACACACACAACACACACACACACACACACACACACACACACACACACACAGAGAGACAAGAGAGAGAGAGAGAGAGAGAGAGAGGAGAGAGAGAGAGAGAGAGAGAGACACACACTGACACTTTTTTTTATTCTCCAATAGCTGTACAGCCCTTTCAGACAAGGGGGGACAATCATATGTAACTAAATGTTTTATCATAAATGATCTCAAATCTTTATCAAAGGCTATACACACATGCATGAAAGAAAATATGCACACACATGCACATGCAGGTGCATACAGAGAGAGAGAGAGAGAGAGAGAGAGAGAGAGAGAGAGAGAGAGAGAGAGAGAGAGAGAGAGATGCAAGAATATTACATGATCTTGTTTTATCATTATGAACTGTCAAAGCGGTTCATTAATTGTAAGCCTCGGGGGACATCCAATCCGAGTAGAAGGATGAAGAGGCCTGACCTACTGCCCAAGTTCTCTCGTTCTCTGGCTAGACTTGTTTGCACCATGTTACAGCCACTTAGTACATGATCGGATTGCAAGAAAGTGCTGTGAAGAAATATTCCTTGGATTTTATGGCAATCTATCCCTGCAATGTTTGTACCCTACATGTTTAGGGCGGGGAAAGAACGGTGAAGGTTTTGTCGCTTTGGCCGGTAGTGATCACCATATAGTTGTCTTCATTTGCGTTCAGGCTGATCTACTTCAATTGAGACAAATCCAGTACGTGAATAATATTCCCTTGAAATTCAACGGCTACGTTATCAACATTAGGACGGCTGGCGTGAACGCCTGTGTCATCTTGGAACAAGTCACATAGAGGTTGCAGGAATAAGGGCAGATTAAGAGAAGATGAGGTCCAAAGGAAGAGCCTTGAGAAACACCAAATTTGATAGGCAAACGAGAAAGTTCCGTCTAATACTAAACACAGGCAAGCATCTATTTTTAAGAATGATTTGTCGGTTAAGAATAATGACATGAGTTTCACGTTTTTATTTGATTATCCACTGAGGAGCAGTGCGTGGTTAGTGACATCGACAGCATCAGCAAAGTCTGCAAAGAGAAGGTCATTCATCTGGTTAGCTTTGGTTTAAGAGAGCCGTGTCTCAGCTCGGGTGGTCCATGCTGTATATGAAGAACGGTGCATCCTGGGTCCAGGCTCATTTTGGTGAAGCAAGTTTGATTGGTGGAAATGTCTGAGGACGTAGTGTCTGGTGTGTTTATTAAAGGTTTCCATAGAGAAGACAAACAGAGACGAGTCTGGTGTGTTTATTAAAGGTTTTCATAGAGAAGACAAACAGAGACGAGTCTGGAGCTGCAACATTTAGTTTTTGCCATCGGTGTTACTTAGTTCACGAAAACAAATTCTTTTCTTTTAGATGAATTAGAGAGTTGTGTACCTAAGAGACAGACATTAGTGGAAAGGGCATATGTGAAGGTTTTGCTTAAATCGCAAAACTCTAAGCTGTGACTTGCCAGACGTTATTGCTGGTTTAGTAACTTCACAAACCGTGTCTTTGGCTGTTCCGAAGATAGTTCCTGATAGATGTCATGGTAATATTCAGATTCCTATCACTGTACTGGTTGATGGCATTCTGAAAATAGGAACAGTAAATTCACGCATATTACAAAGTTTCTTAGAAATGCATCGTATTTTTATTTACGATTATTTCTGGTACGGTCGGTTTTAGATGGTGCATGCTTATTGCTAAATTACTTGCATAAACATTTATGGTGTCGTTTATGGCACCACACGTTACATGTAATGGATCATGGGATTTCTCTCGGCAGGTTTTAGAAAGCATTGGCCATGGCAACCTGATCGAAGTACAACGTCGATAGGAACTTGTTAGGGTCATAGAGCAAAGTGATGAACGGGTTGTAAGCGCAGTCTGTGGCAGTTGCTGCCTGGTCGTCTGACAGGGCTGCACCCCCCCCACACACACACACCCCCTTTGTGGAGATACTAATAGGAGATGCACTAGAAGACCATTTGGAACGGTGAGAACCGAAGCAGCAGCAAGACCAACGAACACTTACCATGTAATCAGCAGCCTACACTGGACAAACTTGCTTTGCTACTAACACGCCTGGGCAAACCATCCGCAATTTTCGGCTGGGAAATCAGTGAACAAAGAAACAAAGAAACAAAGAAGCAAACAGCATCAAAGACTTCCAAAGAATCATCAAAGCAAAGGGGAGAAACTGAAGGCAATATATTCAAAGTAGCGGTGTAGGGTAGCTGTGAGGGTAAAGGGTCCGGGAGTTCTCTCAACAACGACCCAGGTATCAACACGTTCTAAAGGTCAAGGCGATCTCGATATCACACACACACACACACACACACACACACACACACACACACACACACAACACACACACACACACACACACACACACACACACACACACGCACACACACACACACACACGCACACACACACACACACACACACACACACACACACACACACACACACACACACACACACACACACACACACACACACACACACACACACACACACACACACACACACACACACACACACACACACGCACGCACACACACACACACACACACACACACACACACACACACACACACACACACACACACACACACACACACCGTTCGAAGAGTTCATGCGTCACCACACACACACACACACACACACACACACACACACACACACACCGTTCGAGGAGTTCATGCGTCACCAGACTAGGGAAGAGTTCCGAGTTTCAGTGGGAATGACGGTTGGGAATGCTGTTCATGCACGCGATAATCTAATTGCAACAATCAATTGATATTAGTGGACAGAAGAAGAAGAAGAAGAAGAAGAAGAGAAGAAGAAGAAAGAAAAGAAGAAGAAGAAGAAGAAGAAGAAGAAGAAGAAGAAGAAGAAAGAAGAAGAAGAAAGAAGAAGAAGAAGAAGAAAGAAGAAGGACAAAAACACGAACAACACCATTAGCAACAGCAGCAACAACAGCAACAAAACCAAAACCAAGAAGCGAGATAATGAGCACTTACATAGCGCCTATTCTCTGCTATAGACCAAGCTCCAAGCGCTTTACAATCCACACTCGTTTTTACACAGCGGGCTGCCTACCGGGGTAGTGCCAATTGAAGTACTGCCAGCTGGCGCTTCATTCAGTCGTTTCCTGTGTCATCTAGTCCATATCATTCAATATCGTTCACTCAATTTCCTTACCTCCTCCTCCTCCTGATTATGATGATGATGATGATGATGATGATGATGATGATGATGATGATGATGATGATGAAGGCAAGCTAGTATTATGCAAAACGTACAAGGACACGACGTGTTCGTTGCTAGGTTTTTGACATTGGGTCGGTTGGATGTATTTTAATGTCAGCCTTTGCTGGTTTTTTTTTTTTTTCAACTTTATGAAAATCCATGATATGATATTATGATGATGAATTTTTCCGTCGTATCCGACAGATGAGTAGGTAGACAGATCATCTGCTGATGAGGGTCCTCATGTGGAAATAAAGACCAATTCCTGAGGCACAAAGTCGTCCACAGACGCTGCATGGAATGGAGTCCTGCAAGGATGAGTTCTGTTTTCTCCGGTTCCTCTTTTCCTGGATCGCAGCTACTCTGTTGCGCTCGAATGTCTTTGTACCCTGGGTACACCGTTGCTTCCACTGTGTTCTATCAAGGGCGACATCTTCCCAGGAAGCAGTGCCGATATTGCAGTGTCTGAGATTGGCCTTCAAGGTGTCTTTGTGTCTTTTGAGACGACTTCTTCGCTCACGTTGTCCTTCCTTCAGTTGTCTATAGATCGGCATCTTTGGAATGCTGCTGTCCTCCATATGGACAACGTTCCTGACCACCGGAGCTGACTTTTGATAAGTATACACTCCATGCTGGGTAGGCCACACTTTTTCTGACCTGTAGGATGGACACATATCTTGCGCAAGCATCGTTGATAGACCTGTTCGAGTTGTTGGAATTGTCGACGGTACGTGGTCCAAGTCTCACAACAGTAAAGGAGAGCTGTTGGAAACGTAGCTCTGTATACGGCGACCTTCGTGCGCAATTTGATGCCATGGTCTTACCACAGACTGTTTGACAGCTTGCCAAAGGCAGACCTGGCCTTTGAGATGTGCAACATCAGTTCTGTATCCAGAGATCCATTGCTGCTCATGGTGTTGCCCAGATAGCAGAAACTTTCTCCACAGGTTTGCTCTGTGCTGCTGATGACGACAGGTGGTGGTGGAGCACTGCCAGCTCCGGACGGTGAAGGTTGATTCACGGGCTCCGTCTGACCAAGACTGATTGTAAGTCCAAAGCGTTGACAGTCTCTTGCAAAGCGATCTGTCATGCACTGGGTGGTCTTTATGGGAGTGCGCGGGCAGTGCACAGTCACGTGCAAAGTGGAGTTCTCTCAGAAGGGCATCATGCTTTGGTCTTGGCTTGAAGTCGTCGAAGGTTAAAGAGTTTGCCATCTGGATGAAAGTGGATGTATACCCCTTGCCATAGTCCCGTGATGCGTCAATCAGCATTGCATGAAACAAAATGGAAAAGAGGGTGGGAGGTAAAACGCACCCCTCTGTCACTCCGCTTTTCGTTGTGGACAGAGGTATCTCCGTTTTCTTACACCCTCGCCGGCGTGCCATCATGGACTAAAACTATCATTGAGATGACATGTTCCGGGCAACCAAACTTGTGAAGGACCTTCCACAAGTCAGTCCGATCCACGGCGTCTATGGCCTCAGTGAGGTCAACAAACCATGTGGAGTTCCTGATTCTGCTCACGACACTCTCCTGTAGCTGGCGGATAGCAAAACACCGAAATGTCGGTCGTGCCCCTGCCTGTACGAAACCCGTGCTGTGATTCAGGAACGATGGAGTCTGTTATGTGGGTGCTGGGTCTGTTCAAGATGACACTGGAAAGAATCTTGACTGCCATGCAGAATAGGGAATTCCCACGATGTTTGTCACAGGACGCTTTATTACATTCGTTGTGTACAACACAGACGTCTTTGAAGTCTTGGGGCACTTCTCCTTTTTAATCATATGGACGGGAAGAGGATGGCCCCAGCTTTTCCAGGAGCACCTCGCATTCATACTGTAGATGTCAGCTGGAATTCCATCTGCTCCTGGTGTTCTCCTGGACGTGGTCTGCTGCAGAGCCTTCACAGCCTCTGCACTGTTCTACTTTCTTTTTCCACCATTCATTCTTCATCTGTCGAAACTTCTGTTGGATGAGCTGCCTGGTTTTGCTGGTACTTCTGTTTTCTCTCGCAGGTCTTGTTGCTGAGGTGATCTCTTCAGGTCTTGTGGAGCATGCCTATGAGCTGTGTTGATCTCAGGATCGTTTCCATCAAACCATCTCTATGCTTGCGTGCAGCAAAGCCCAGGGTGTCAGCTGCAGAGTTGTACCAGGATTCTTTGAAGGCTTTCCGTTTCTTGCCAGTGTCTTTTCCAGTAAGGTCAATGTTCAACAGACATTCATTGATCCTTTCTTGCAGAATGTTTCTGCTGACACAGGCGAGCAATGTTCAGCCTTCTCAGGGGTTTGGCTATGGCCGATTTGTTCTTCAGGGCAAGCTGGATGTTCATCTTGTTCCTAATCAGGCGGCGATTGAACCAGCACTCACCTTCCTTCATGCAGCCTGTAAGGAGGACATTACGTCTATCCTTCTGGTGAACAATAACATAGTCAAGCATGTGCCATTGTTTGGAATGCGAGTGCATCCACGTGTTCTTGAACCTGTCTGCCTGCTGGAAGATGATGTTGGCGATAGACAATTCATGCTATGCACACTGTGATAACATCAGCAGACCATTGGAGTTGCAGTTTCCAGTGCCGTGGCGTCCCGGCAACGTTGGGCCAAGTAGAGTGGCGAATGGCAAATCCAACACCATCCTTGTTTTTCTTCAGTCTTGTTTCACTCAGAGCCGTTATGTTGTTCCGATAAAGGCCTACCATCTGTGCAACCAGATCTGTTTAGTCGCCTCTTTCCAGTAAAGGTCGGACATTCCATGCCCCAAATGTCAAGGGCATCTACATTTTCTTGTGCTTTGTCTTTCGACCACCTTGTTGGATGGCCAGGCAGGCGCGCGGTCACCTGTCATTGTTGGATGGCCAGGCAGGCGCGGTCACCTGTCATTGTTGGATGGCCAGGCAGGCGCGGTCACCTGTCATTGTTGGGTGGCCAGGCAGGCGCGGTCGCCTGCCATGCCAGTGAAGGGCAGGCTTTGTTCAGAAATCCTTTTTATCTCCCCCTCAACATGTGGGGAGAGCAGCGCTGTTCCTGGTCCTGTGCAGCGCTGTCCCTGGTCCTGTGCAGCGCTGTCCCTGGTCCTGTGCAGCGCTGTCCCTGGTCCTGTGCAGCGCTGTCCCTGGTCCTGTGCAGTTCTGTAGCTAGGGACCTCCAGCAACATCGTTTGCCTGTCCCTGTCACTACTTCTGGGTTGAGCTGGTGATTGTCTCAAGAGCAACATCCTTTGCCTGTCCCTGTCACTACTTCTGGGTTGAGCTGGTGATTGTCACAAGAGCAAGTGCCTACGGCAAGGTGGTCAGACAGAGAAATCAAGGTCATGGTCATCAGCACGGCTACCAGCAGTGCCAACATAGCCATGAATGGTTAGCCCCTGGTAGAAGTGACCAGTTTCAGGACCTTGGGAGCAACCCTGTCCAAAGATGGCACCTGCACAGCCGAAATCCGATTCAGGATCAACTCCGCATCAGCAGCGATGGCCAGACTGAACAGAGTATGGAAGAGCAACATCAAGTTGCACACAAATTCCGGCTCTACAAGTCACTAGTGGTCTCCATCCTGTTATATGGTTGCGAGACATGGACACTGGTGACCGAAACAGAAAGAATAATCCAGGCGTTTGAGACCAGGTGCCTGAGGAAACTACTCCGCATCTCCCACAAGGAGCATGAGGCCAGTGATTATGTGCGGAAAATGGTCACAAACCTAGTTGGGCCCCACAAACCACTTCTGGTAACCGTCAAACGACGGAAGATGGCATGGTTTGGCCACGTCATTCGTCACAACACCTTCCCCAAAACCATAATCGAAGGTACCGCTGAAGGAGGGCGCAGACGAGGACGGTAGAGAAAGAGCAGGTCCGACAATATAAAGGACTGGACCAAAATGACCATGTCACATCTCCTCACGACAGCCACCAAGAGAGAAACGGCGGCTGCCTCATAATGTCCCCCCAACAACTCTATCGTTCAGGGCAATGAGTGTGTGTGAGTGTGTGTCACTACTTCTCCATCGCCGCAGGACGTGGAAATAGCTGGTAAAGCTGACTTTGGGTTGACCAGCGTACCTGCTTGCCTGACCAGCAGGGGACCTTTTAAGGTGAAGGAGAATTGTGCTGTCTCTCTCTCTCCCTCTCTCTCTCTCTCTCTCTCTCTCTCTCTCTCTCTCTTTTTGCCTGCTGGGGCTTATTGTCCCACAGTGGCAGTAGCTGCCACCTGTAGAACGAGCACAGGAGGCGCAGCTTTGTTGTTAGGAATATCCATCTCCAAGAGGACGGCGGCCGAGCAAGGCTGAGGGACTCCCTCTACCCATGACTGGAGGTTTGGTTCAGGAACGCCAGTGCACATCCGCACACACCGCTGGGCCTGCACGTTGCATCCTTAGGGGCCGATCTCCTCCAAGCGCCCATCAGTTTGGGCCCGGGGCCGCCAGGTACCCAGTGCACATGTGTGTTTCTGGTGGTGTAAAGTACCTGGTATGCTGGCTAGGTGTCTGTGTGCTGGTCACCTCTCGCCTTCAGCCTTCACCGCTGGCTGTGACACAGCACTGTGGAAAGAGAGCCGAGTGCGTAAGCCTCTCCTGCAAATACATAGCCTCACGTCATGTCTATCTGTCTGTCTATCTATCTATCTATCTATCTATCTGTCTGTCTACCTATCTATCTATCTATCTATCTATCTATCTATCTATCTATCTATCTGTCTGTCTATCTATCTGTCTATCTATCTGTCTATCTGTCTGTCTATCTATCTGTCTGTCTGTCTATCTGTCTGTCTGTCTATCTATCTATCTATCTATCTATCTGTCTATCTAGCTGTCTATCTGTCTATCTGTCTGTCTATCTGTCTGTCTGGCTATCTATCTATCTATCTGTCTGTCTGTCTATCTATCTACCTATCTATCTATCTGTCCAAAATTTTAACTACGCTAAAATTAGATACGCGACAAAAACCTCAGTCCGTCTGAGGCGATCCACAATAACAGACGTCTTCTGGCTGCTGTGGTGTCGCCTTGAGATGAAACATCTTCCCCCCTTTTAAAAAAAATCTCTCTTCTGACAGCCTCGTTTTCATTCAACACCCATCTTGCGCTGAAGTGATTGAAGATAAATGATTGCTCGTTCATTTTCGTTGTCCTACTTGTTTTGTATCTTGCCTGAAGAAGACCTAAGAGGTCGAAACACGTCGTGTTTTGTCTTGTGATTTGTTTGTCTATTTTTTTTTCGGTTCGCTAACATTTACGTAAGATTTGTGTAATGAAGTCAAAATTTCCTTGTGTCTGTGTACGCGATAGTTCACCTTTTCGAAAGGATTCTTCAAATGACTTTGTCAGAGTTTTGCCAATTTTTGTCAAAAAAAAAAAATCGATTGTTGTCCCATCACTACCCTGTGCAGACCCATTTCTCGTGCATGTCAATGCACTAATGGTTTCTTCTAAGCTAACTGTTCCTTCACACGAAGCAGCTTCTACTTCGTCGAGGTGAGGAAAATCTTCATTTTCTAGAAATGCATCTGTTGCAGCCTTTACGTCATGGGAAGTTATTGATTGACCATACAATCTTTTATAAAAGTGTACATGCTGTGATTGATAATGCAATCTTTTATAAAAGTGTACATGCTCTCTAGTGTGTCCTTTTGGGCCCGTTATGATTTCACCGGAATGTGTACACAATCTGGTTATCATATTGTTCTTGCTCCGAGCCTTCTCTAAATTACAGAAATATTTAGTACTTCGTTCACTCTCTTCTATCCCTACGTGACCTAACTCGCGCACCTTTTGCTTGATCTCATAGTAACAATTCCTGCTCCTGTTTCAATTTCAAAGATCTGGTTTGGAGGTTACAATTCCTAAAACTGATTGTTCACCGTCGTTTTAACTTCCACTATTTAGAGCCGTAAAACACGTTCATTGTTTCGTCTTTTGCATGCCAAAGTTTTACCAAAGTCACTGCAAAAAGATGTAATTTCAGTTTTACAGAGCTCCCACTTTTTACTGTTTGAATCGTCGTCATCCTTATTTACGTGTAGTGATCTTCTAACAAATCGTTCTTCTGTTGCACAAAACGTGTGTTCCTTAAGAAACTGTTGATAAATTTTCAATAGATCGGGCCGCGAGTAAAGTCATGTTAAGTTCAATACACAACGGTTTTGTGAGCAGAATCGGGAGTGGTAAAGTGTTCACAAGAGACACAGTTGTGTAATAAACCATCAGAAATTAAAAACTATTGTACAAACGACGAGCAACGAATGGGTTTGTCCGGAGCCATGTGAAGTCTTTAGGGTGATAAATTCTCCATAGGTCAGAAAGCTGCAGAGAGGAGATTGTATGTTTAAGTGTGTTCCCCGCTGTTTCTCGATGAGAAAGGCCAGTAACTATATCAAGATTTTTTGTCCATTACACGATTACTACACAGAAGAAGATTGTTATCTGAAAGATCACTAAATTTCGTAGATAGATTTTATAAAGAATGTTCTCTTTTTACGAACCTCGTTGGGTGCATAGACATTTGCTCAAGTACAGTCAAAAGCTATCGCGTGACACAATTATTACTAAAAGCCTTTCTTCTACTTTTTCTAAGACTATATTCACCCTAAAACGTTTAGCAACCAGAATCAGCTCTCCCTTGCTTTTGTTTGTTCCTTCGCTATAAACTGTAGTTCCACCCCGTTGTTTTTCTCACACTGGTGTATCATAGGCGATCACATAATCATTCTGTAAACAGATTTTTACCATTTGTTTGCTGTTTTGAGTAACGGAAAATAGAAAAAACGATTTAACTTATTTCTCAGGCCTCTTGCATTCAGTGAGGATATGCGTAATTTATCCATCTCTGCGACAAAGACTTATCATTAATTTTGCATGTACATTCAAATCGGTGACCTGACCAATGAATGTATACGAACGTACATACATACGCACATGCGTACATACGTACATACATGCATGCATGCATGCATGCACATACATACATACATACATACATACATACATGCTCACATACATACATACTCACATACATACATACATACATGCAAAAATACATACATACAGACAGACGGACAGACAGACAGAAACACAGGCAGAAATACAGACAAAAAGAAAAAGAGACACACCGACCAACGCACACAAGCTAGCAGACAGACAAACGGATGGACAGACAGACAGACGGACAGACAGACAGACAGACAGACAGACTGAATGACAGACGAAGAAACAAACAGACAGGCAGATAAGTAAATAAATAACTGCTTGAAGAAATGAGCAAAAAACATATAAGATGACATTTGCATCATATTTGAAATCAGATTTAATACATTACAGTTATTCCACTATCATAACACATAGAAAAATCTGAAACGTCTAAGATTATAAACATTACAAACATTAAAACAACAACAACAACTACAACAACAACAGCAACAACGACAACGACAACGTCTGTCATGCTTAAATGAGATTTGATAACATAAAACGTTTACAATCCTGAAATGAGATCGATAAAACAAAATTTCTACCGTCTTCAAATACTGTTTGACAGCACAAAATGTTTACCATTCTTATAGGAGATTTGACATCACAGAGAGAGAGAGAGAGAGAGAGAGAGAGAGAGAGAGAGAGAGAGAGAGAGAGAGAGAGAGAGAGAGAGAGAGAGAGAGAGAGAGAGAGAGAGAGAATGGCAACCATCCTGATATTCACATAAAATATCGACCATCCAAAAATAGCATGTGATATCATAGAACATCTACCAGTTTGGTATAATGATCGCAAAATCCATCAGCCTAGCAAATTATTACAATATCCATCAATATAGCAAATGATTACAGTATCCATCAATCACCCTGAAATGAGATATTATAGACCGTCTACCACCCTCAGATGACTTATAAGAAATCCATCGTCATGAAATGACGTCACATACACCATGTACCTTCCTCAAATGTCAGATAACACATCTCCATCCTGAATGGAGACATCAGGGCGTAAACCGTTCACTATTCTGAAATTCATCATGATTTCAAAAAAAAAAAAAAAAAGAAAGAAAACAATAATTCACTCAAGTCTTCCGCCTGCGGTGGTGACTCAATATCACGACAGTGTTACTACTCTGTTTCATAACAGAGTTACTACTCTATATCATGACAGTGTCACTACTCTATATCATGCCAGTGTCACTGCTCTATATCATGACAGTGTTACTGCTCTATATCATGACAGTGTTACTACTGTATATATCATGACAGCGTTACTACTCTATATATTATGACAGTGTTACTACTCTATATATCATGGCAGTGTTACTACTTTATATAATGACAGTGTTACTACTCTATATCTTGACAGTGTCACTATTCTATATCATGACAGTGTTACTACTCTATATATCATGACAGCGTTACTACTCTACTCTATATTATGACAGTGTTACTACTCTTTATCATGACAGTGCTATTCTACATTATGACAGTGTCACTACTCTGTATTACGACGGTAATGCTACTCTCTATCGTGGCAGTGTTACTACTCTCTATCGTGGCAGTGTTACTACTCTCTATCGTGGCAGTGTTACTACTCTATATCATGACAGTGTTACTACTCTATATCATAGCAGTGTCACTTCTCTATATCATGACGGTAATACTACTCTCCATCATGACAGTGTTACTACTCTATATCATGACAGTGTCATACTCTATATCATGAGAGTGTCATACTCTATATCATGACAGTGTTACTACTCTATACCATGACAGTATACTACTCTATATCATGGCAGTGTCACTACTCTATATCATGCTTGTCTCTCAGCCTGTCTGCTTGTCTGTCCGCCTTCCCTCCCTCACTTCCTATCCACCTCTCTCTCTCTCTCTCAGTGCCTCTCTCTCTCTCTCTCTCTCCCCTCTCCTCTCCCCCTCTCTCTCTCTCTCTCTCTCTCTCTCCTCTCCTCTCTCTCTCCCCCCTCTCTCCATCTCTCTCTCCCTCCCCTTCTTCCTCTCTCTTCTTCTCTTTCGTCAGTCCCCCCCTCCCCCCATCTCTCTCTCTCTCTCTCCATCTCTCCCCCCTCTCCCCTCTCTCTCTCTCTCTCTCTCTCTCTCTCTCTCTCTCTCTCTCTCTCTGCAGACTGCTGCATGCCAAAGAAAACAAGGAAACCCTACAATGAGTAATAAACGTTAACACATCAACAGAAATAAAGACAGACCGGAGGAGAGAAAGAAAGCAAGGAAGAAAGGAACGAAAACGATAGAAACAAGCCATGGAAATGAAAAACAACAACAACAACACAACAACAAAACCCCGACAAGTGGAAGAAGAAAAATACACAGAGGAAAACTATCTCAGCCACGTGACCGGCAACATTCCGTGAAAGAAAAAAAAATGTTAACATTCAAGAAAACGAGCCTATTTTTCCTGGGAAAAAAGACCATCCCACCATTACGATTTGTCACTGTAATTGCGTTCCTTTCGTCTCTCTCAATCAATCAATCTCTCTGTCTCTGTCTCTGTCTCTCTGTCTGTCTGTCTGTCTGTCTGTCTCTCTGTCTCTCTCTCTCTCTGTCTCTGTCTCTCTCTCTCTCTCTCTCTCTCTCTCTCTCTCTCTCTCTGTTGCATTTTCTTATGTTGTTATCTTCATTTCAAGTATTTTCATTCCTTTTTCTCTCTTTGGCGTAAGCTTCCATTTTTGTGGACTGCATTTAGGAGAGGAGACACATCGTATGACGCGCTGGAAGCCGCATTCAGGTGACCATTAGAGTTGACATCGCACTGTCACAAACAAGCGAAGTCCAGCACAATGAACACTAGCACAGTGGCTTTTAGAGTTGACATCGCACTGTCACAAACAAGCCAAGTCCTGCAACAGTGGCCATTAGAGTTGACATCGTTCTGTGAGCAGCAAGCCAAGTCCAGCACAATGAACACTAGCAACAGTGGCTTTTAGAGTTGACATCGCACTGTCATAAAACAAGCCAAGTCCAGCAACAGTGGCCATTAGAGTTGACATCGTTCTGTGAGCAGCAAGCCAAGTGCAGCACAATGAACACTAGCAACAGTGGCTTTTAGAGTTGACATCGTTCTGTGAGCAGCAAGCCAAGTGCAGCACAATGAACACTGGCAACACGAAGTGTCCGTACGGGCCCTGGGTCCACTGGACATGGTCCGTACAGTCATCGCGTGGTCCACACTGTGAGCTCGTAGCCTGTGAATGGTTTGGTTGAAATGGACATAACTTTTGGTGTGCAACATCTAAACTACTGGGATGGACCTACAGTTTGTCTGTCTGGCTGTCTCTACCTCCGTCTCTGTCTGTCTGTCTGTCTGCCTGCCTGCCGGCCTGCTTGCCTGCCTGCCTACCTGTCTGTCTCTTTGTGTGTGTGTGTGTGTGTGTGTGTGTGTGTGTGTGTGTGTGTGTGTGTGTGTGTGTGTGTGTGTGAGAGAGAGAGAGAGAGAGAGAGAGAGAGAGAGAGAGAGAGAGAGAGAGAGATCGTCAGTAAGTTTTTTTGTTATTTATTTCATAACCTACTGTTGTCAGTTAAGGGCCTCCAATTTAGTATAACTGTAAATAAGTCTTTCCTATAATACTTGTGCTATCATTTCATAACCTGCAGTTGGCAGTTAAGGGCCTCCAATTTAGTATAACTGTAATAAGTCTTTCCTATAATACTTGTGCTATCATTTCATAACCTGCACTTGTCAGTTAAGGGCCTCCGATTTGTTAAAGCATCATTTAGAAATTCTTTTTTCCTTATGTAACAGTGTTATAATACCCTGCTTCTGTGTGTACGACAGGTGTCTGGCAAAAGATGCATCAAAGGAATGTGTCAAACCTGTACTATCTCATTACAGAAACAACGCTAGGAATTCTCTCATCAACCTGCCATTCCCGACAGCTGATCCAGTTTCCAACAACTTTTTTTTAAAAGCAATTGTTGTTTCCTGTACAGTGACACTACCTTCACATGTGTCATTTCCTGTACAGTGACACTACCTTCACATGTGTCATTTCCATCACTGTGACTCTACCTTCACATGTGTCATTTCCATCACAGTGACACTACCTTCACATGTGTCATTCCCATCACAGTGACACTACCTTCACATGTGTCATTTCCCTTTAGAGTGACACTACCTTCACAGGTCATTTCCATCACAGTGACACTACCTTCACATGTGTTATTTTCCATCACTGTGACTCTACCTTCACATGTGTCATTTCCATCACAGTGACACTACCTTCACATGTGTCATTTCCATCACTGTGACTCTACCTTCACATGTGTCATTTCATCCATCACTGTGACTCTACCTTCACATGTGTTATTTCCATCACTGTGACTCTACCTTCAAATGTGTTATTTCCATCACTGTGACTCTACCGTCACATGTGTCATTTCCATCACAGTGACACTACCTTCACATGTGTTTATTTCCATCACTGTGACTCTACCTTCACATGTGTCATTTCCATCACTGTGACTCTACCTTCACATGTGTCATTTCCATCACTGTGACTCTACCTTCACATGTGTCATTTCCATCACTGTGACACTACCTTCACATGTGTCATTTCCTGTACAGTGACACTACCTTCACATGTGTCATTTCCTGTACAGTGACACTACCTTCACATGTGTCATTTCCATCACAGTGACACTACTTCACATGTATCATTTCCATCACAGTGACTCTACCTTCACATGTGTCATTTCCTTTACAGTGACTCTACCTTCACATGTGGTATTTCCATCACAGTGACTCTGCCTTCACATGTGGTATTTCCATCACAGTGACTCTACCTTCACATGTGGTATTTCCATACAGTGACTCTGCGTTAACATGTGTTATTTCCATCACAGTGACTCTACCGTCACATTTGGTGGCTCCGTCTTCTTCAAGACATGGAAATGTCCCGCTTTTGTATGGAGAAAGCGCTGGCCACTTCTCATCTACTGCCTCTACCGATTGATCGTTGAAATTTTTTGAAGCAGAAAGTTTTGTTCCTGTAATAGTTGCATCTGTTTATAATTGCATCTGATGTGTCTTTATACAACCCTGTAACAGCTTCGTTGCTCTGGTCCTCTCTAGCTTACAGCTATACTTGGTGCAACAGTCACCTTCTTCTATCGTTCTTGCTCTCTTTTGGTACTACGGTCACCTTCTATCGTTCTCCTTGCTGTCTGTTGGTGCTACGGTCACCTTCTTCTATCGTTCTTCTTGCTGTCTGCTGGTGCTACAGTCACCTTCTTCTATCGTTCTTCTTGCTCTCTGGTGTGCTTCTATAGCTTTAGCAGCCCGGTTCAATTCCAGTTTCTGTTTTAAGTTTACAAAGTTGGCTCGGATTCGTTCATTTGAAGGATGTGGTTTTCTGTCTTCGTTGGTAATTGATGAACATAAACATGGTAAACAATCATGCAGGTGAAAAAAAGAGAAGAAAAACGTGACCAATGAGATTTTTTCTCCCTGCTGATTTGTCAGCAGCAGACGTCAAGCACTGACTGCTTTGATTGGTTAATTCCTTTTCTCAGGAACAGACTATTGTCCTGTCCACGCAAACATCTCGCTCAGTCTCGTGTTCCCCGCTTCCTGTCAGTAACGACGTCTGGTTCCGGTGTTTGGTTTATGAATAGAATGCTTTGGGGTTATGAATAGAATGCTTTTGGGGAAATTCTCTAGCTTGAGAACGAACGTTTCATAGACTGGTCTGAAAGAACCTTTGTTGGCCTGCTTTTGCTGCAGTTTGTTGTTATTGTTGTTGTTGTTGTTGTTGTTGTTGTTGTGTTGTTGCTTTTGTTGGTATCGTCATCGTCGTTACTAATGTAGCTATCCTCTCCTTGCAAGCAAGACTTTACGGTACTGGTGTGTAAAGTATAAATCAAACATATCTCGATGAATTTGGGTTTTTAATAAAGACATTTTAAAGGACTCACTCGTGTAATTTTTCTTTTTCATTGTTTACCCATTTGTTGATGCAACGCCCCCCCCCCCTCTCTCTCTCTCTCTCTCTCTCTCTCTCTCTCTCTCAAAATAGATTTCACAAGCTTTTCTTCTGCTGATATTGTAAGCATGACGATTCAAAAGTACGCTGAGCGTGCCACTTACTGATGTTCTCATTCTACACGGCAAACCAATCGGTTATTATTTTTTCTTTTTCATTTACCACATTTTTACTCGAAAATAAAAAAACGATGAAAAATTAAACCATAGAAAACAACACAACAAAAAAAAAGTTTTAAGAAAGGTATTTATTCAGTAAACGCAAAAAAACTAAGACAGTCTCCCTTCCCAGAAATACCGTGTCAAGGGGCCAAAGTCCATGCAGGGATGGAGGACATAGATTGGAACTGCCTTCCCTCCGGCTCCCTCTTCCTGGTCTTTACTTCCTTCGTGTTGCTGCAGAAAACTAAGTCTCGTCCACGTTCCCCTCGCTGTGTGGACCAACGGCTATCGATGCCAGTGGCTCCAGGACACGGCCTCTCTTACGTGTTTGATTATATTCTGGAAACCTTCTTTGCTGGTGGTAGAATCACTGCTTACATCTGCTGCCTCCCCGTCAAAGTGTGTGTGTGTGTGTGTGTGTGTGTGTGTGTGTGTGTGTGTGTGTGTGTGTGTGTGTACGTGTGTGTGTACGTGTGTGTGTGTGTGTGTGTGTGTGTGTGTGTGTGTGTGTGTGTGTGTGTGTGTGTGTGTGTGTGTTGTAGCTGATATGAACAATTGGATGACAGTTCTATTTGTCATGCGAAGGGAACAGGCGGACAGCACTTACTGAGTGCAGACCAGGTTTCCCTTTCCATTCCTGCTCACTACTCGTGTTTCCCTTTCCATTCCTGCTCACTACTCATGTTTCCCTTTCCATTCCTGCTCACTACTCATGTTTCCCTTTCCATTCCTGCTCACTACTCATGTTTCCCTTTCCATTCCTGCCTCACCAGTCATGTTTTCCTTTCCATTCCTGATCACTAGTCACGCACTGGAGCCGAATTCAGCCTGGTTTAAATCTTTGACGTCATCATGGATTGAACCTCCTCCTCCAAGAAACCCATTTCTGATTCTCCAACCCAAGTGGTCACTCCCTTCAGTAATGGTCACTGGATGGTCACTCACTTCAGTAATGGTCATCACTCTGTGCACTGGATGGTCACTCCCTTCAGTAATGGTCATCACACTGTGCACTGGGTGGTCCTCACACCGAGCACTGGATGGGTCAGTAGTCTTTTTCTTTCATGTCCTACGCTGCACTGAGAGGTCAGTTACGGGTACGTCACGAGTAAGTACCTGCCTGCGAAGTTCATTTGACTATTTCATGTGGAGTTCAGACGATGGTCTGAGAGGTCAGTGCAGAAATGGAGACAAACATTATGGCACTGTGATCAGATAGTTTGATCAACTGTAGATAATTGTGCAGTGACCACAGAGTGTGATGGATTCTCAGTGCATGTACCATTTTATGACTGTCAGTGCACAACCAACACACCTTCCAGTAGACTGTAAACACATGGTCTGATTAAGTTTCAGTGCATAGTGAACACACAGTCTGATTAAGTTTCAGTGCATAGTGAACACACAGTCTGATTAAGTTTCAGTGCATAGTGAACACACATTTGGATTAACTGTCAGTGATGTAAACATGCACTTTAATCAGCTTTCAGCACACAGTGAACACACAGTTTGCTTAATCCTCTAGCTGAAGGTAATGGCTGAGCTTTAAATCAGATTTGATTAACCCTCTAACTGAAGGCAATGGCTGAGTTTTAAATCAGACTTTGATTAACCCTCTAACTGAAGGCAATGGTTGAGCTTTAAATTAGAGTTTGATTAACCCTCTAACTGAATGAAATGACCGAGCTTTATCTGAATTCCAACTCTCGGAGCTTTATTTCCTCCCCTTTCCCATCCATTTTCCAACTCTCGGAGCCTTTCCCCCCCCCCCTTTCCCCCATCCATCTTTTCCTCCCCCCCCCCCCCCCCCCCCCCCCCCCCCCCCCCCCCCCACCCCCCACCCCCCCCCCGTTTCCCCCCTTCTCTCCACTTCCAATCCACTTCTCTCTACTACCAACTGACACTCCTGCAATGACGTACGAGTCAGCTGAAGAATATGTATGTTTTTCCAGACACCACCATGAGCAGTCTTCTTCACTCACAGTGAATCAACTGTGTCTGTTAAGAAGTTTCTCCAAACGTGACAGATCACATTCAGTTACAGGAGCGGATATGGACATCTGCAGATTTTCTAGCCGCTCAGACAGACTGAGCTCAGGCCAAGAAGCGGTGATCTATGCAATAGTCATGACGCTCAGACAAACTGAACTCAGGCCAAGGAAGCGGTGATCTATGCAATAGAAATGACGCTCAGATAGATTGAACTCAGTTCTAGAAAGCAGTGGTCTATGCAATACAAATGACGCTCAGACAGACTGAACTCAGGCCAAGGAAGCGGTGATGACATATATCAGATTTTCTGTGCAATAGGAACGACTGTTCAGAGAGATTACATTCAGGAAAAAAAAAAAAAAATGGGTGGATTCAAGACTCTGATTTTTTTCTTCATTTTTGTTTCTCTTATTTTCCAAAACTTCATTACATAGAATATGCATGTCTTCTTTCTAGAGAGAGGCCCAGTGGGACACAGTGTCACAACCAAATCAGCTCGTTCACCGTAGTACAGACAGGAAGAGAGGTGGCGGTGGTGAGTGCTTCAGCGGT
>JADBJO010004745.1:52500-55000 GCA_016801955.1 Conus betulinus | reverse complement strand
TTGGAACATAATATTTACAAAAATATATTATAAATATGAAAACCCCTTCACTAGCTGCTTGAGGAAACCATCGTAATTCCTCTCGAAGCAGATCTATTTATATTGCCTGCTCCTAGGCCTTTCGTCCGCTGGATCGGACTCATCAGGGAGACACAGCTGATTGTGTCTATGCTCTTGGCGTCAAATAGAGACACACCACAGTCCGTAATTTTGTGGGTGTTCTCACCACCAAGGGTTCAAAAAGAATCCAACAGCACCCACAAAGCAACCAGCGAGGGGTAGTAAATAAAACAAAACGAAAATGTGGAGAGGGTAAAAAAAAAGTGCTGAAAAACTAAAAACATTATGCAAACAGCATAAAATGTAGGGGACAATCTTTGAGCCTATGCTTGAGGATCGTTCAAGGATGCAAGGGAGATCAAAAGATATGGAAAAGTCTGAGTCGTAAGCTCTGCTGTTCAATAATCCAAGCATTGTCGGCAGCCAAGAATTGTGCAGAACGCAGACACACACAGACCACACACACAGACACACACACACACACACACACACACACACACACACACACACACACACACACACACACACACACACACACCTGCACACGAACTTCTGCACACTCACACACACGCGCACATACACACAAGCACGCTCACACACGTGCGTATAGACACACGCATGCACATATGCGCATGCGCACACACACGAGTTCGTGCCAACACATCCATACAACAAACGTGTGTACATTCATTAGACACACATACAAAAAACAAGAAACAAACAAACAACAACAAGAAGACATCCAATGTTAGGTAGGCACTCAAAGTCTGACCAGCGCATTGGGATAAAGCGTAGGTCAGACATCTGCTAAGTCGTAGCCACAAGACCATCTTCAATTCTCTCATCTTAGTTGTTAATTCATTATCTATCAGCTTAAAATCATGCGTAGTGTGGTCTCAACACTTTGTGGATGTGGTGTAGCGTATATGGACTAGTCCGCGCGCAGTGGGGCTTCCTTGATGAAACTGAAACTGAACCAGTGGAAAACACAAGAGGAAGCTAGTCATTCCTGACAGTGGGAAATCCCTGAAGAAATCATTTCTTCCCAACTTAGGAAAATCCTTGTAGAAATCAATTGCTCCTGTTTGTGTAACATCAATTAGGCAATTACTAATTCCTGACAGTGGGAAATCCCCGAGGAAGTCAGTTATGCCTAACTACAGGAAACTGAACAAATAAGTAATGTATGAACATAGGAACTCTGAGAGCAAATCAGTTATTCATGAGTGTGGGAAATCCTGAAAGAATTACAACACCCTTGAAGAAAAAGTCATTGGCAACAGTAGAATTTCCCCCCGAACACATTCGTCAATGCTCACTGGGAATTCCTCACCATACCATGCCACAATCATTGTCTACTGTGGGAAATTCCTCACCCTGCCACACAACACTCACCGTCTACTGTGGGAAATCCCTCACCCTGCCACACAACACTCACCGTCTACTGAGGAATTCCTCACGCTGCCACACAACACTCACCGTCTGCTGTGGGAAAAATTCCTCACCATACCATGCCACACTCATTGTCTACTGTGGGAAATTCCTCACCCTGCCACACAACACACAGTCTACTGTGGGAAATTTCTGACCATGCCACAATACACAATCACAGACTTCTGTGAGAAATCCCTCTCTTTGCCACACCAAACACTCACAGTCACAGAGGAAGTTATTACAGTGACAACTTCCTCTGCATGCCACACCACACTCAGTCTACTGTGGGAAATTCCTCACCATATTACACACCATTTATGATTTATTGTGGGAAATGCCACCGAACACTCACTGTCTACTGTGGGAAACCCCTCACCGTGCCACACAACACTCACCGTCTACTGTGAGAAATCCCTCACCGTGACACGCAACACTCACTGTCTACTGTGGGAAACCCCTCACCATGCCACACAACACTCACCGTCTACTGTGAGAAATCCCTCACCGTGCCACACAACACTCACCGTCTACTGTGAGAAATCCCTCACCGTGACACACAACACTCACCGTCTACTGTGAGAAATCCCTCACCATGCCACACAACACTCACAGTCTACTGTGAGGAATCCCTCACCATGCCACACAACACTCACTGTCTACTGTGAGAAATCCCTCACCGTGACACGCAGCACTCACCGTCTACTGTGAGAAATCCCTCACCGTGACACGCAACACTCACCGTCTACTGTGGGAAATCCCTCACCGTGACACACGCAACACTCACCGTCTACTGTGAGAAATCCCTCACCGCGACACACAACACTCACCGTCTACTGTGAGAAATCCCTCACCGTGACACGCAACACTCACGGTCTACTGTGAGAAATCCCTCACCGTGACACGCAACTTTCACCGTCTACTGTGAGAAATCCCTCACCGCGACACGCAACACTCACAGTCTACTGTGAGAAATCCCTCTCCGTGACACACAAACACTCACCGTCTG
>JADBJO010004745.1:40000-47500 GCA_016801955.1 Conus betulinus | reverse complement strand
TTTCCCTTTCTCCCTGTTCTTCTCCTTCCTCTCCTGTATTGTATTGCCATTTCTCTCCCTGTTCTTCTCCTTCATCTCCTGTATTGCCATTTCTCCCTGTTCTTCCCTCATCTCCTGTATTGCCATTTCCTTCCTGTTATTCTCCTTCATCTCCTGTTTGTATTGCCATTTCTTCCTGTTCTTCTCCTTCATCTCCTGTATTGCCATTTCCGAGCTCCCTGTTTCTCCTTCATGTCCTGTATTGCCATTTCCTCTTCCCTGTTATCTCCCTTCATCTCCTGTATTGCCATTTCTCTCTCCCGTTATCTCCCTTCATCTCCTGTATTGCCATTTCCAGACCCTGTTCTTCCCCTTCATCTCCTGTATTGCCATTTTCTCTTCCTTCTTCCGTCATACTTCACTCCTGCATTGCTATATTTTCTGTGTTCTTCCCGTTCAAATCCTCCATTGCACTCCACCCGACCCCTCTCACCTCTTCCATACCCGAAATCCTCCACGCCTTCGCTCACCCGACCCCTCTAAATCCTCACCTCTTCCACACCCGAAATCCTCCACGCCTTCGCTCCACCCGACCCCTCTAAATCCTCACCTCTTCCAGACCCGAAATCCTCCAAGCCTTCGCTCCACCCGACCCTCTTTCACACCATTTCCCGGTGAAGACTCTAGGGCGTAGGCTGCATCTCAGAAACGCTGGGGGATGAAGGATTGAATGTCGTTGCTGTTTGTCGGAAAAGCATTAGATGGTCTGAATGACGTGCCATGCGGGTTGGCCCCTCTTCGTTGTTGCTTATCGATAGTCCACTGAATGTATACCGTCCCAGCTAGCTGGCTGTCTGACCATTGAAAGTAAAATATGGCGGTGGTATAGGTGTCGGTTCTATATTGTCTCTTACTTAGTTCTCCGTGCTCCTAATTCTCTGCTTTCTTCTCCCTGCTCACTATTTTCTTATATATTCGTCCTCATCTGCTCGCTCTTTCCTTTCCTTTTCCCCTCCTCTCTGCCTTCTTCTCTGTTCTCTTCTTCTCTCTTTCTCGTTTTCTTGCTCATCTTTCTCTTCCCCGCTCCTCCCCTTCTCCTATTCGCTGATTCTCTCCTTTCTCTGCTCCTCTCTTTCTATTCTCTTCTCTGCTCTCGTTATCTCTTCTTTCTCTGCTCCATCTTGCTGCTCTCTTTTCTCATTCTCTTCCTCTGCTCTCTTGGCTTCCTCCCTCTTCTCTTCCATGCTCTCCTCTCCTCTTCTTTTTTCTCCTTTTCTCTTCATCTCCTTTCTCCTCCTCTACTTGCTCTCTTTTCAAAATTCTCTTTCTCTGTCTGGTCCCTATTCTTTCTCTGCTCTCTCTCTTTCCTCTGTCACTTCTCGGTTCCCTTTTCTTCCTTGTTTTTACGTCGTGTCTGTTTCTTCGTTTCCGGTTTTGTCCTTTCGTGTGGTCCGTACCCTCCCGATTCCGTCCTCCTTTCCGTCCTTTCTTTCTACTGTTCTTTCTGTCTCGCTCGTGTCTCATTCTCTCGTTTCTGTCCTCCGGTCCTCTCGTGTCCGTTATGTTTTCCATCCCTCTGTCTCTCTCCTCGTCCAGTGTCCGTTTCTCCGTCTGTCCTGCTGTCTGTCTGAGAGAGATAGAGGAGAGAGGAAGAGAGAGAGATAGAGAGTAAAAGAGCGAGAGAGAGCGAGAGAAGATCGACAGAGAGAGAGAAGAGATTGAAGAGACAGAGACAGAGAGACAAAAGAGTGTGTGTGTGCTGTAGGGGGGGAGATGGGCGCGCGCGCGCTCCGGCAGAGAGAGAGAGAGAGAGAGAGAGAGAGAGAGAGGAGAGAGAGAGAGAGAGATGGAGAGAGAGAGAGAGAGAGAGAGAGAGGAGAGAGCAAGTAAAGAAGAAGAAGAAGAAGAAAAGAAGAAGAAGAAGAAAGAGGACGAGGACGAGGAGGAGGACGAGGAGGACGAGGAGGAGGAGGACGAGGGGAGGGGGGGGAAGAAGAAAAGAGGATTAGTGAGGAAAGAGTTGAAGCAGACAATACTGTGAGAGAATAAGGGATAGGTGAAAGAGAGAGGAGGGCTAGGGGTGAGGAAGAAACCGTGAGGGAGACAGGATAGGGAAGCGAGAGAGGGAGGGAGGAGGTAAAGTAGTAGGGGAAGGGGAGTGTGGGGAAAGGTGAGAGGGCGACAGAGCAAAGAAGGAAATGAGCGGAAGGGTGGAGAGATAGTCNGAGGAGGACGAGGAGGACGAGGAGGAGGAGGACGAGGGGAGGGGGGGGAGAAGAAAAGAGGATTAGTGGTGAGGAAGAAACCGTGAGGGAGACGGATAGGAAGCGAGAGAGGGAGGGAGGGAGGTAAGTAGTAGGGGAAGGGGAGGTGGGGGGAAAGGTGAGAGGGGACAGAGCAAAGGAAGGAAATGAGCGGAGGGATGGAGAGATAGTCAGTGACGACATGTTCGATACACTTCATCATCATCATCATCATCATGATCATCATCATCATCAGAGGAAGGAAATGAGCGGAGGGATGGAGAGATAGTCAGTGACGACATGTCCGATACACTTCATCATCATCATCATCATCATCATCATCATCATCATCATCATCATCATCAGAGGAAGAGAATGGTGGAGGGATGGAGAGATAGTCAGTGACGACATGTTCGATACACTTCATCATCATCATCATCATCATCATCATCATCATCATCATCATCATCATCATCACCATCATCTCCAAAGGAAGAGAATGAGTGGAGGGATGGAAAGATAGCCAGAGCCGACATGTCCGATACACACTAAATCATCATCATCATCATCATCATCATCATCATCATCATCATCATCATCATCATATCATCATCTCCAAATCCCTTGGGACAGGCGGAAACCTTCAGGGGGCACACTGACCAGTGTTGGCTGCACTGACTGACTGACCGACTCCACCGTCAACTGCACTGACTGACTGACCGACTCCACCATCAACTGCACTGACTGACTGACTGACCGACTCCACCGTCAACTGCACTGACTGACTGACTGACTGACTGACTGACTGACTGACCGACTGACTCCACCGTCAACTGCACTGACTGACTGACTGACTGACTCCACCGTCAACTGCACTGACTGACTGACCGACTCCACCATCAACTGCACTGACTGACTGACCGACTCCACCGTCAACTGCACTGACTGACTGACCGACTCCACCATCAACTGCACTGACTGACTGACTGACTGACTGACTGACTGACTGACTGACTCCACCATCAACTGCACTGACTGACTGACCGACTCCACCATCAACTGCACTGACTGACTGACTGACTCCACCGTCAACTGCACTGACTGACTGACCGACTCCACCGTCAACTGCACTGACTGACTGACCGACTCCACCATCAACTGCACTGACTGACTGACCGACTCCACCGTCAACTGCACTGACTGACTGACTGACTGACTCCACCGTCAACTGCACTGACTGACTGACCGAATCCACCGTCAACTGCACTGACTGACTGACCGACTCCACCGTCAATGCACTGAAAGAGCAGAGTGAAATGCTGCTCTCTCCGCAAAAAAAAATAATAGTGATTACATTGTTGATACCCCCCCCCCTCCCCCCCAATAAACAAACAAATAAACAAACAAAAACCCAAGCAATAAGAGGTGACACAATAAATACGACTGATAACATTCATACACCCCTCAAAACATAAGCAATAAGAGGCGACACAATGAATAGTACTAATTACATCGATACACCCCTCAAACCACATTCAATAACAGGTGAAGTGCACTCTATTAGAAGACAATCTAATCAAGTGCTTTAAAATTCCAGAAAAATGTGATTATATTTCTTCTCGAAAGATTTAAACAATGCTGATGGTGGGAAGAAAGGCACTTCTATGGAAACAATCAACTGTTGTACTCCTGTAGAAACAATCAACTGTTGCACTTCTATAGAAACAATCAACTGTTGTACTCCTGTAGAAACAATCAACTGTTGCATTCTATAGAAACAATCAACTGTTGTACTTCTATGGAAACAATCAACTGTTGCACTTCTATAGAAACAATCAACTGTTGTACTTCTATGGAAACAATCAACTGTTGTACTTCTATGGAAACAATCAACTTGACTGTTGTACAAATTCAGAGAGAAGAGAACCATTAACACGAAAAGCAGCAGATCTGTAGCAGTCACATGTGAACAGATCTATAGCAGTCACATGTGAACAGATCTGTAGCAGTCACATATGAACAGATCTGTAGCAGTCACATCCGAACAGATCTGTTGCAGTCACATATGAACAGATCTGTAGCAGTCACATGTGAACAGATCTGTAGCAGTCACATCTGAACAGATCTGTAGCAGTCACATCTGAAGAGATCTGTACACTGCAGTGAGGAAACAATAATGTCCAACTCGTCCCTCAGATAATCTGGATGTAAATAAAGCACGGGACCCAGTGTGGCAGTGCCGGCTTGTGTACGAATTTCATACACTGACCCCTCATCAAACGTCTATGTCGCCCCGGTTTATCTCGGCAACAGATGTGAACTTGTAGTTCAAAAAAACTAACATACAGCTGATGGCTACATGTGGAGAAAGAGACGTAACACGGCTACATAGTGTAAATCATACCAAACAAAGCTGTATCAAAAAGAACTGGAGAGGATAGAAGAACACGTACCGTATGATAAGTTGTTCTTTTTTGCCCAGAAAGAAACATTATTCATTAAAAGAACGGAAACAGATCCAGTAAAAAATGCTTACATTAAAATGAAAACAAAAAAGCTGCGTTGGAATCAGAATAACATATATTGTTTAACGAAGGCGACAGACTAAATTTTCTTTGAAACTGTGAGTGAACAGACACGAAATGCATGGCAGTTAACCTGGGTGAATTTCTGATACAAATTGATGTAGCACATGTGGGAGAACTTCTAGCGCTCCTAAGTTCTTGTTGAAAAAGCTATGAAACATGAAATGCAAGTCTGAAAATGCGCCATTCAAAGCTGCATCAGATAGCCCAGTGGTAGAGCGCCGGACTCGTAATCTTGGGGTTGCGGGTTCGAATCTCCGCCGGGCCGTTTCGGTACAGGGGGATTTTTTCCTCGGATTTAACATTGGTTCTGACTCCATTTTCCATATGGTCCTTCGAATGAGACTATGAACCAAGGTTCCGTGTGTGAACGCACGCATAACTTCGTGCACACACGTAAAACCCCATCACCAACTTTCGGAAGAGATGGCCAGTTTGGCCGTTGGTATTGATGACACGTTACACAAAGCATGTACCTTTCCCGAAATTGAAGTATGGCTGCCTTAATGGCAGGATAAAAAGCGGTCATACACACAAACCTCCACTCCCTTTGCTGGTCAGATGGGATTAATCTTTGCCTGTTTATACAGGAAGTGTCCGCAGGAGTATCAGCTTGCGTACACGGAAAAAAAAGAAAAAAAAAAGTCTCCTCTCTAACTTCTTTAGGAACGCACGGCTCTGCAATCATGAACGGGGCCTTGAATGACTCATGACAGAGTTCACACATGGGAAGCCCGTCTGTCTCCCCGATATCAGAATGGAAACTGTTGTGCTAGCTTCTTTCAGTATTGCCCACACTAACTTGACAAATAAAAAGGGCGAAAATTAAACGCTCTACCATGCCACGTTAAATCCCACAGCGAACTAAGCATCACAACACATATTAAAGCACACACAGACAAAGCACTTTATAGTGGATACAGCCAAAGCACATTACAGTGCATACAGACAGAACATATTACAGTGCATACAGACAGAGCATATTACAGTGTAACAGACAAAGAACATTACAGTGCATACAGACAAAGCATATTATACAGTGCATACAGACAGTGAAATAACAGATCAAAAGCGGGGGCTGCATTTTGGAGGCTGATTTAAAAGAAGAAAAATGGTTTCACCTTGGGGCCATAAAAACCCATTTCACGGCCTCATCTCAAGCAGTAGCTTGACAACACCTCACCGACTGTCCACGGAGTGCGTTTCCAATTCTCTCTTGCATCGATTCATGGCATGCGCTGTAAGTTTTACAATCATCACGATTAGAAATGGCGATAACGTAGATCACATGCCCCCCCCCCCCCCCCCCCCCCATCACCCACCCACCCCACCCCCGTCCCCCCTCTCCCCCTCTCTCTCTCTCTCTCTCTCTCTCTCTCTCTCTCTCTCTCACACACACACACACACAAACACACACACACACACACACACACACACACACACACACACACACACACACACACACACACACACGTTCTGGCAACACAGTCCCAACATTTTTTACGAATATGTTTTAAGGTGATGGTGTCATGCATGTGTAATGTCAGGCATAAACACTGAGCGGCAGAATCCGCAGAAACACTGTCCACTGGTTCTCCACCTGGTGGGGGCGAGTTCCTGAAGGACAGACATGTTGTTCATATGATGTAAGAATTCATTTATGAAAGATTTTCAAGCAACGCTGCCAGTTTTACAGTTCTCTCTCTCTCTCTCTCTCTCTCTCTCTCTCTCTCTCTCTCTCTCTCTCTCTCTCTCTCTCTCTCTCTCCCCCTCTGTGTGTGTGTGTGTGTGTGTGTGTGTGTGTGTGTGTGTGTGTGTGTGTGTGTGTATGTGTGTGTCTGCGTGTGTGTGTGTGTGTGTGTGTGTGTGTGTGTGTGTGTGTGTGTGTGTGTGTGTGTGGTGTGTGTGTGTGTGCGTATGTCTATGTGTGTCTGTGTGTGTATTTTTAGGTGTAAAATACACAGGGGTGACAACCCTGACATGAGCCCTGGTGGTCAGCTGCCTCAGGATCTACGGTATGAGTTGTCTCCCTGCTTGCAGCCTTTCATCTCAGGGTCTGCTGTTTGAGTTGTCTCCCTGCATGTAGCCCTTTATCTCAGGGTCTACTCTACGAGATGTCTTCCTGCTTGAAGTACCTTATCTCAGGGTCTGCGCTACGAGATGTCTCCCTGCCTGTACCCTTATCTCAGGGTCTACCCTACGAGATGTCTCCCTGCTCTAGCCCTTTATCTCAGGGTCTACTCTATGAGATGTCTCCCTGCTTGTAGCCCTTTATCTCAGGGTCTACTCTATGAGATATCTCCCTGCCTGTAGCCCTTTATCTCAGGGTCTACCCTACGAGTTCTTTCCCTGCCTGTAGCCCTTTATCTAGGGTCTACTCTACAAGATGTCTCCCTGCCTGTAGTCCTTTATCTCAGGGTCTACCCTACAAGATGTCTCCCTGCCTGTAGTCCTTTATCTCAGGGTCTACTCTATGAAATGTCTCCCTGCCTGTAGCCCTTTATCTCAGGGTCTACTCTACAAGATGTCTCCCTGCCTGTAGTCCTTTATCTCAGGGTCTACTCTACAAGATGTCTCCCTGCCTGTGGCCCTTTATCTCAGGGTCTACTCTACAAGATGTCTCCCTGCCTGTGGTCCTTTATCTCAGGGTCTACTCTACAAGATGTCTCCCTGCCTGTGGCCCTTTTTCTCAG